>JAPMOB010226471.1:0-14291 GCA_029875015.1 Lepomis gibbosus
ACCGTGAACTATACCTGCTCCACTCCGTGTCCTGCGTTTGGGTCCTACTCCCTGCACACCTCTCCACTACAACCCTGACAAAAAATACACAATTTTTCACCACCCTGACGACTGTGCAAAGTTGGGTGAGTTTTTGAGCACCTTTATGGCATCAAAATTAATTCATTTGTGAGAAAGAATAATAATAATCCTTACAGTTTCTATAGGGTCCTCGCATTTTTCATGCTCGGGCCCTAATGATCCGGATCACATGATCATGTAAGAATAGTGACATGCCTATCCTAAAGTCGTATATACAGTCACAGTACATTGCAGCTCCAAAGTGAAGTTGATACAGCAATCCTGACATCTAAGTGAGACATCTAACAAACATTAGTTATATTCTGCTACAACTTTTCCTAAACCTATTTTACACTGCCTGAATTTATATCCAGAGTACAATAGGGCGAGACCCCAGAGTTATTAACATCAACACAATTAGCATCTTTGTACCCTCCTGGCCAATTAACTAGTCAATGCGAGTATTACAAAGCCTGTGAAAAAAGGTTCAGAAGGGCCCAAAATAGATTTGCAGTGGTGCCCATCACCATTATGTCTGTCCACTGCTTTGATCACGTGTATAAAATAAACTGTAATTGCTGTTAACATTTAATTACTGGTGCTATTAGAATTCTTTCACATCTGACTGTGTGTGACTTGAGGTACATTAAATAGGACATATGACATATGTTAAAGGTAACGTATTTCCAACACATCACTGATAACCTGTTTTGTGCAGTCACATCAAAATGAGTTTCATCAATGTCCTCCTCAGTTTTCTGCTGCCATGACTCTTCCCCATTAGACCAGCCAACAGAGCCTAACTGAGCCGGGCATGAGTGCTCATTTCTCTTCTCACTCAGATCGATAAGGCAATAATATGAGCTCCCCTGATTGTAGACGGTCAAATTAGTGCACGTCTGGCAGATGCAGCAGTTGCATTTGTCAGCTCTCTTAAATTGTGAAAGCATCAGGGCTGTTTAACAATTCATGGCCCCCCGATCACAACATGAAACTCTTCACTGCTTGGGACTTTGTCTGCTGGTGTTAATTGGCCGAAACTGGAGCCCAGACTGCCGTTGCGCCTGTCAATAAGGCTGGGGACGGATGTAGTAGCATATTTATGTTATGTTACATTTCTTTCACAGATTTCAACTGCAATGTTCCATGTTCAGATGAATATGTTACAATTTGGTTGCTGGCAGGAAGGAATTGTGTTATGAATTCATGAAGCAATGTTGAGGACTGTACTGAACGTACCAGCCTAGTGTCAGAGAACAGATTGGAGCTGGAGGGGGGAGGGAAGATAGAGCCTTGTGCATCATTCAATGAGATCAGCTAGAAAGATGAGAAAGCCACAACAAATGAGTGCGCTGTTGGTCCCAGGGGAGGTAGGGTGGGGTAAATTGTGTGTACAGTGTGGGGTAATGCCTGTGGTAGTTCAGTATGTCTCTATGTGTGTATTTTTATATAAATGCAAAAGAAAGATTATCACAATAAATAACCAATGCAGGAAAATATCAAACATACTACGACTCGGGGCAAAGCACTTTGCATTGACATTCAGTGTTTATTGCAAGTTACTAAATAGTTCTATCTGTGGAATAGTGTAAGTATGCTTTTGCATTACTTTATTTCCTTTAGGGAATAAAAACAAACTGACCATATAGTTAATTTAAAATGATGAGCCTCTACCAAAAGGTCGGTCTGGTAAAAAGCTGCATTTACTGTAAAACCTCAATTATTAGCCGAGTCCCAAATAGCTGCCTGCCGCGTTTATTGGGAATACATTTTGACAAATAAACCCCATTAAATGCCTGGTCTGGTTTTATAAAAGTTCTTTGGATGTATAAAACCTCCTAAACCTTTAGTGGTCACCCTGTTTAGCTGTTTCTAAGTTGCTTAGTTCGTTAATACAATTATTAATGTTTAAACATACCAATATGTCAGTATGAACGTGCTACACATCATTAGATCGGTTCGATTCTCCACAATTCGATCGTGTACTTCATTTAACTGTCACACTTCTCTCATCCTGCACCCTGTTGTTTTCGTTACGTTGCTGCCTTCAAAATAAAAGCGGATAAGCCGTCTGTCGGAGCTAGATCAAATGAATGACATGTATCTGATATTAATTGATAATTGTTACATAAGTATTATTCTGTTTGAAATAAATAGTAGTTTCAGTTTTGTGCAAAAAGAATTAAAGGCCTGTCCCATATGGACGCCTGTCCCAAATAAAGGCAGGGTCAATTCAGTGATTTTAGCAAATAAAGGCCCGGGCTATTATTCAAAGTTTTACGGTAAAGAAAAAATTCAACATTTCCTGTACACTTTTATCTGGAAACACCCTTTAGGCCGAAGTTGTACTGTCCTTGATGATTGGACTAAAGTGGTCAATGTGAGTGAAAGTGGTCAGTGTGTTATTTCATTGAAACCTGGCTTTGTTTATTTATGATTACTCTTACTGTCTAACTAGTGAATACCTTTTAACATAAATAAATAAATAAATAGTGGATAAAATAATTTGACCAATTATAGAATGGGATAACATTAAATTATATTTTTGAAAACAGTTTTTATTTAGAATTCTTGGTATTCTATTGAAGTTTTTAGTATTGAACATAATTCCTTTAGGATATTCTGTCTCAAAATGTGGTCAACCAAATGGTTGAGGAAAGCTTTAAGGATGATGCCGATTACTATGGTTACATTTAACAAAATCCCTGTCTTGCTTTTCTATTCACTTTGCTTGTGGTCAAAATTATACACTTAGACAAATACTAACAGGGTACTGAAAAGCTTGTATGGCTGAAGCTTTCAAGGCTTGTATAACAGCTTCTTTTATGCAGATATCAGTGGTGTCAGCTGGGAGATTAAGGCAGAAAAGATTTTGCGCCTGTCACACCGGCTCCCATGTTCCGCAAAGCCCTGCTGCCTCCGAAAACACTTCTAAATTTATCCAAACGTTATTCTCCTGGTCGCCTTCTGAAGAGAGTCCTTCCACGCGGATGTCCTGCTTTTTGCACCACCACCTGCCATCTCTACCCTTTTAGCAACCTATCTGTCGTAATTGCTTTTTTCTCTATTTGCCTTGTCAAAACAATTTCTCACCCATTTCCCTTGCAAGGAATTAACAAGGAGACAACTCATTTATAACCAACAGCAGTAATTATTTGCTGGGAGCGTTTATAAGAATTGAACATACATATTTGCTATTCTGTGTTATTATTACTTTCTCTCTAATTGTGTCCTGCAATTGGAATAATCAGTTAATTACAGTCCTCCAGCAGTCAGACTGGCACCACAATGGCTGATTTCCTGCTGTGGATATTAAATTTGTCTGACTTGTCGCAGTATAAAAATAGGCCTTTGCTGATCTTTTGTAACATCTCACAAAGCTGCTGTATTCCCAAACAGTTCAATGAACACACAGAGAATGTTTATTAACTATAAAAATATGATATCATGTAAGGCATAATTGTTTCAAACAGATTGCTGTTATACATGTTTGGGTAAAATGATCAATGTTGTATATTTTTTCAAAATCCCTGTACATGAGCTCTGCATATAAGTTTCATATCATCAGGCTACTTCTCAAGCCAAATCACCAAATATATTTACGCATGCATAATTAAATCTAGTATATGTGTTATGTTTTTGGTACAATGAAGAATATAGATGTATTATGTGAAATTGCTGCAGCCATTTCCCAAGAGAGCTGCGGACTGAGGCAAATTAAAATAACTCTTAAGATGGTGTGAGACATATTTGCAGTTACATTGTGACACAATGAATGGATTTCTTTTTGTCATAGGAAAGTCTCACATCACATTATTAAATGTACAAAGATTCAAACTCACGCACCATACAAAAAAAGTTTAAATTCGTTCCATATTAATTTGAAACTAATCAGTATTTTTGAATAAACAAAAGATCATATGAAATGTGAAATGAACTTTGTCTTCACATGTCTCAAGGGGCCACTTGTGATCAGATCTCACTTCCCCACTCTATATGCAAATATATATGTACATCATTTCAATTTGCAAAGACCAAATGAGTTGTTGTTTTAACCTGAATTTGATAAATTTATTGTTTATCATAATACTCTGGAAAACACGCCTTCCTTTGGGCTAAGCCTCACTGATTACTGTACAAAAACACAACTTTTTTCACCAATTTTCGTGGAAATGGACCATATTTGATGAAGAAAGTATTTTCTGGTTTTCCCTCTGATGTCCTCAAGCTGCTCTGCCTCAACTGTGAGTTTCCTGATTGAGAGATAGCTTTAAGTTGTTGCAAAATAAAATATATATTTTTTTAAAAACTTGCTAAAAAGGCATGTATGTTGAGATACAGTGAGAAGTCATAATCATAATATAATCCTCATAATAAAGAGTACTAGATACTAGACTTGCATGTAAACAAAAGCTAACACATTTATTTACAATAATGTTGATATGCAGAATTATTATACTAAGCATGATTGCCTCAATCATAAAATGTTGCTTTTATGTAGTTGGGAATGTGATAAAAGCATACGCAGAACTGGTATTCAAGTCCTTTCGAGGGGAGGACTCTCAATCCCTGCTTAATTGTGTCCCTCCCTCTTTTCACACCAATGTTACATCCTTACTTAACACCATTACTTTTGCTGTTACAGAAGGTAAAGGTAAGGTAAGAGTTATGCATGAGGCAGCTTACAAAAATAAGCTAATGTGGACTGAATTAACAGATTTTCAGTTGTTACAGCTATAAAGAGCACATACAGCTTTTACTGGCATAGCGAGTAATGAAAGACTTTAAAGCTTTGGGATGAGGCCCTGAAACAGATAAGTCTCTCTGGCTTTGGCCTTGGATCTGTTAGCACAGCTGTGATTCAACCTGCACTCTAATTGGCACATCACACATAAGCCAAATAAAAACTTGTGATGAGCCGTTATTTCCATCATCATGCCAAATTGTATTTTTCGATGACTTTGTATTTGTATTTCATTTGTAGCATTCAATTAAATTAAATTTTATTTCATCATTATTATGATGCCAATTCATAAGTTATTTCATTGCACTTTTCATAGAGAATGAAAATTAATAATACTACTAGTAACAATGTCAATGATAATAATAATAATAATAACAGGACTAAAATTAATAGTAGCAATGGGTGTTGAGCAGGAACATGGAGCAGCAGGAAGCCTGCAACCACAGATCCAAACTCTGCATCTGGAGCCAGAAACACCTGCAGAAAGAAACAGAAAGTCAGAGGAGATGGACGAGAAAGCACAAAACTATGGAAGACTGAGAAAGTCAAGTTTGTAACATCTATTAATGGGATTAGAATGCATACAGATGGAGAGGGAGAGGAGCTTAGTGTATCATGGGAAGTCTCCGGCAGTCTAGGCCTTACAGCAGCATAACTAAGGGATGTTTCAGGGCTCACTTAAGCCAAACCTAACTACATACTGAACAAAATTATAAACGCAACACTTTTGTTTCTTCATGAGGTGAACTCAAAGATCTAGCACTTGCTCTATGTACACAAAAGACCTACTTCTCAAATATTATTCACAAATCCGTCAAAATCTGTGACAGTGAGCACGTCTCCTTTGCCAAGATAATCCATCCACCTCACAGGTGTGGCATATAAAGATGCTGATCAGACAGCATGGGTATTGCACAGGTGTGCCTTAGGCTGGCCACAATAAAAGGCCACTCCAAAATGTGCAGTTTCATCACACAGCACAATTGAACAGATGTTGCAAGTTTTAAGGGGGAGTGTGAAATTGGCATGCTGACTGCAGGAATGTCCGCCAGAGCAGTATCTGGGAGGGGGGGACGGGATATCGCTGTTTCCAGTAACGTTAGAGGAAATTAAAAAGAACGCCTCATTATGCAAAATTCACTTGGAACTTCTATTAAAGCCTACTAAATGTTCTTTTTCTACAATAGGCCCAATATGATTTTTTTAAATGTGTTGTTTTTTGAAGCCTAGGCTATTTGACTTTTGTGCCATAACTGCCACACAATCTCCTTTTGTCATCACTAAATTTAAAGTGCTCCCACACAGCTGAGGGCTTCATTTTGTTTCCCCTTTGATGTGAACTGGAATTTTTATTTCATTGCTGTGAGCAGTGAAAACAACCTCAATATACAAATCCCAAAATTAAAATCAAATATGAACCTAACGATCAATTGTTGGAATATTCTAATATATGGGTCCAGCCCTACAGTGAAAATGGGGTGGTTTCATCAAATGACAATAGCCTATACCTGTAGTGTCATGGTGAGGTTATTTGAAGATGGGTTAATTGCAGGAGGTTATTTGAAGATGGGTTAATTGCTGGAGGACAGCACTAAGAAGTCCAAGGTGTAAATAATAATTAGTAATAAAGAGTTGCATCTATCACAATTAATCTATAAGGCATTTTCTGACATGTTTTATATGCTAATTTCTTACAGATTTGAACCGTATCAGATGAACAAAAGTGCCACCAGTGAACCACAACAGCCTCCAATTTCACAATTCATGCAAACCCTTGGACAGTACAGCATGAATCATCCAAAGCAGAAAGCTATCACCAATGCACTGACCTGATTACTGATTGTCTGTTGTGGAGAGCAAGAGTTTTTGTCACTTTCTGTCAGTACAGCCCAGTGCGTTGCTGACCACTGACTTCAAACGTAGAGAACTTGACTAGAGATACAAAAAGTCAGTTGAGCAACACAGACCATGTTACGGTCACAGTAAACATTTAGTCTGACAGAAAGATGAGGTGGTTCCTTGGTGTCACTGTGGACTACATGGAGAAGATGGAGAAAGGACACAAGTCCAATCTCTTGGCCTGTGACCACTTGAAAGGCCTAAAGTGAAAGAATATGTGAGCAATTTGAGGCCATATATTATGAGTACAGCATTAAAGATAAAGTGGAGTGTATCATTAGTGATAATGCTGCCCACGTGAGAAAGCATTCACGGTGTTCTTCCCCATTGACCTAGAATGTGACGGACATAACGAACATTACCTTGATGACCCAGTGCTGCGCATACATCTCCTACGAAACTGCCTCATCAACACCGCTACCAACGCAAATGTCCCACCTCTGGCTAGCAGTTTAAAGTTGATCAAGCTCCACTTCCTCAAGTGTAACGGAAGCCAGCGAGGCTGTGCAGTGAGTAAACTTCACTCCCCGACACACTGGCGCCCGACGCTAGTGTCCATGGGTTTTAGACTCCTCGTCAGCGTGTCCGCCTCCCATACCCGAGGTCGCCGGTTCGAGTCAGGACCATGCAGTACGTACTCAGGGGCAGCCGGTTACACAAGGTTCTCCGTATCCTTAAGGAACACTGAAGGTATGGTAAATCTGACACAATCAGCCTCACAATACACAAAAGATTCAGGTACAACGTCCTACAAAGTCTGTACTGGAAAAGCAGAGCAGATGTTGCCTGGTTAATACTCAAGGGCTAAACCAAATCCATGGATAACATACAACGGTCCAGGCAGATTTAAGAGGCCATATGGGGAGGTGCAGATCACTTTGTGGGCATAGCCCAATTCACTTCCCCGGCCAAGGCAGACAATACAACGCTCCATGGCCCAATCTCTCCAGTAGAAGTTCTCACCTCGGTACGCAGGATCAGCAGAGACTCCACACCTGGCCGCCGATGGAATAAAAAGAGAAACCCTCCTGGGGTGGGATCCCAAGGGGCTCAAGCTAGCCGGCGCTTTCAATGCTATCCCATGTGATGGCAAGCTACCACAATGCTTATAAGGTAGGTGTTACTACTCTGATACCCAAATCTAGTGACCCAAACAAACTTGATAACATGGGTGAACAAAGACCTATCACTGTCAGTTCAACTATCCTCAGGGCCTTCTCCAGTATTATTCGCAGGAGGTTGACCCATAAGAGTCAAAGGGGATTCATCGTAACTCCAGGGTGCTCCAAAATTCTAATGCTGCTCAAAGGTATGATCAAACTAAGCAAGAGAGAGAAAAAACTATATAGACTTTATAGACTTTGCTAAAGCGTTAATCTCGCACCTTCGCATTAAGGTTGCGATGGCATAACTTTTTTCTAGACCAACACATAAAAACCCTCATTGCGGATGCATATCACGGGTCCTTCACCAATGTGAAAACCGCAACAGTCAATATGGGCCAGATCAACATAACCTGGGGTGTCAAACAGTTTGACCCCCTTTCCCCGCAACTCTAACCTGACCATCGATACCTTAGTGTCCACCTAAACCCATGTAAAGGGATTACCAACCCCTCCCACACGTACATCATCTTTAGGTTTCCTTACATAATCACAGCATGACAGGCAAAGTGGCCTTACTTGAATGTGACAGATATATCCGATCCAAACTAAAAAAAGTGGTTGCACCTCAGCTTCTCCACAACCGACAGCTTACGCTATACCAAGGCCAAAGATGGCAGCCTTGGGGTGATCAAACAAGCTGCGCACATTCCCTTGATCCAGTTACGAAGGATAACTGAACTCCTTAACTCTGAAGATGATCTAATTAGCACGATTACTAGAGTTTACCAAACTCTTACCCTCGGACAGCATCAATACTAATGTGCTTCCCCCCTCAGCATGGAGAAACCATGAATTTGATCAGTGGTGCAAGCTTAAATCACAATGTGTAGGTGCTGTAGTCATTAAAAGTGAAGCAATCAGCAATAGCTGGCTCCACACCCCCCGGTCAGAGGCTTGAGAAGCACCCTTAGAGTATGTAGGAACAAAAGTAACTTGGCATTCTGGCAGCACAGTGTTATTGTGGCATAATAAGGTACTACAAGCTCTTTAAGATAAGATGGTGCCTGACCATTAAGAGCTTTGTAGTTGAGCGAAAGGATTACAATCCAGGAGATTTTAACTCTTCGGGATTTTACAGTGAGCCAGTGCAGAGAAGCAAAAACAGTAGAAATATGATCTCTTTTCCAACTTTTGTCAGTGCACGTGCCTCAGCATTCTGGACCATTTGGAGTCTTAAGGGACTTATTCAAGCAGCCTGATCATAAGGAAGTGCAATAATCCATTTTAGAAGTATCAAATGCATGGACTAGATTTTCTGCATAATAATTTTTTTGGGGAGGGGGGTTAAATGACATACCTTGGTCAAAGATAACTCTGAGATTCCTCATTGTGGTGCTGGAGTTTAAGGGAATGCCATATATTATCTATATCTTTAGCTGCAGGTGTTTGTGGCTAAAAAAAATCATTCATCACATCAGAATTGTGCCTGCCTGACGACACGTTCATTTTATCAGTACACCAACTTGGTGCTCTTTTCTGTATAGTAATACTGAGCATTTCATATAAATCTTAGTGAATAGGTTTATACATATCAAGTAGATAGTACATTTAATTGAAATATTGTAGCTTTTATTGGTGGTTTTTGGTAATGCCTCAGCCACTCTAATTAAAATTATCATTCTGATATCAAGCTAGATTGAATTAATTGAATAAAAATTCGATTTTTGAGGTAAAACTGTACACCTGCTCTTTATATTGAACTTATTATTTTGCCATTAATCAATATTTACACCATAACTGTTTACATTAAATTGTTTCCTCACTCTTCCTGTATTCTCTCCACCAATTACTCATCGCCATGAAAGGAAAAAGCATCAAAGTCAACAGGCCCCATTCTACTCCCATTAAAAGCCAGATGTTATGCTCCAACATGCTAAAGTGTGATTAATGTTCATGTGCTGTGTTTATGGAGGCCACCTTGACATCAGAACGAGGCCTTCAGCCTCTGATGAACCATCTTAAGAAATGTATGTACAATGTACAATGCAGGGCCAAATAGCTACTTACATTTTTGAGAGGGTGGAGTAGGAGGAAAAAAGTGAGACAAAAAAAATCAATATTCAATTAAACTCAATGTTAAATTTGTGGATTCCACAGAGGAGGTAAAAGAGTTGCAGCAGAGTGAAGATTATCATTGCCGGAATGTTAAAGAAATAGGCTCCCAGGCAGGAAGAAGAACAACATTTTCGGGGGCTTTAACCTATCAACAAATCAGTTTTGGGTCACTTCAGCATTGCAATTTATTGTCATGTTATATAATCACCTTAGCTCCTGTTAATTACAAGGGAGGGTGTGTAATACCTGCGTTTGAATTGTAACAGTCTATAGTGGTATTTACATCGCTTGGTTTGCTTGCCACTGGTGATGATTAGGAACAGACAGCTTTTAATGTCTTATTAAGGCTCACTAATTGAAATTAGCTTGCTAATTGTCTTATCATTACTGCTGCTTTTAATGGAGACAAGAATACCCATGAGTGTGAAGCCAGATTGAAAAATAGTGAAAGGCAGTGACTATGGTGGCTGGGAGAAATGTAATCATCCCTGTCTTTCACCTCAACTAATCTTTGAAGATTAAAGGGAATGTTCATAGAAGTTCATATCTGTTTTGATTCTCTCCAAAGAGAGTTTATCTGTGTCCACTATATGAAAACAATGATGTCGGGAATATCTACTGAGATGTTTTATGTCACGCAGTATGGGATGAATATCATGTCATATCTGGAAAAAAAGCTTTAAAAGTTAAGATGGAATCTGATGTGGAAAAAATAGTTTTGCAAAATTGAAACAAAGTTTTGAAGGTTTGCATACTATTTTGATAGGCTGAAAATGTGTTCAAATTTCTGCAACACTACTTTGTATTTGAGTTTCATTTTTTACAACTGCAAAAAGATGGTCTGAAGAAAAAGGCCTTCTAAAGTACATGCTGTATTTATCGGATTCAGTGAGATTGACAGACTGCTCTTCCTGGATCCCAGAGTATGATGCACAGGCTGTTCTCTATGTGGTCTGGCTGTCCTTGAGCACTGTCTGTGGCAGGACGTCAAAATAAAATCTGCAGCAGATAATTTAACAGTTAACTTTCTGTAGATTATATTCTGCTTTCAGGTGCCTTTGTTGTCCCTGGAAACAGAGTCCTGGTCTGAGCCAAAGCTCTTGTACTAGAGGTCTAAACAGTGCTCCCACTCCCGGCAGAGTCAGCTTATAGGTCTGCTAGCAGCATGACTAACTGAGGTTAACAGCAGTTTGTGGTTACTTCAACAAGTAAACCCATCTGTCCATCAGAAATCTCAGAGTTGAGGCAGAGCAGCTGGAGGACACCAGAACACCTAAACTCCTACAGTAATATTAATAGTTTTATCAGCTTAATGTTAAGCCAATCCATGCCCGTTGCATAATAACGTCACATTAACTGTATTTAGCCAATATGTTGACGTATATATACACACATATATATATATTTATTTCACTCAAAGCCTTCAGCATTTAAAACTTTATTGTCAGTTTGTACCCTTACGTGGAGTTCGTGTTGGAGTATGTGTTGTGCTGGGAGACTGCTGTTTTTTGGTGTTAGCGGACTCCATTTCGATAGCTGCAGTGTTGTTGCTGTGTGTACAGTTCAGAATCAGTAGGCAAGAGGCTTGGGAGCGCACATGCAGAAAATCTGACCCGATTCCTTCACATATAACGCAGAATAGTGGCTGCTCCAAGGGACAGAGGAAGCAGACAGAGTTGGTCGTCTTAGATAAATAAATAAAAAAATCGAGATGCAATGTTTCACAGGCTAAGTGCCATGAAATGTTGTGAAGTGGCATGACAAAATGACACGGCTGTCCTTTGAAGCTGGATCAGAGAGGAAAAAGCAGGCTAGTCTAAGTGTGCATTTATGAAAGTCGGCAGTATAAATAAATATTTAGAAAATGCCCACCATCACCTCGCAGCTAGCATATAGAGAAGTGCCCACAAAATAACTATGTTTAGTCGCTACTGTTAAAAAATACCTATGCCATAATTTAAAAAAAATGACCATTTAGGCTTCAAATTCGAACCTTTTCTTGGACATGACTGGTTCATGAGTTTTAAGGTGAGCCATCATATGACATGCCACACTCCTGAGGTATCTTCTGGGAAGAACAACTGCCTTTTACAGGCACAATGTTTGAGAGATAACCTCAACTTTAAAGGCCTGTTTTCTTCAAAAAGCCGTATTGAAGTGTCAGTTTTATATTTAAATGAGACCTTGAAGAAGTCATTTGGTATTTGAATTTGTCTTGCTTTTATATAGCATTATATGGAGGTGAAAATGTTCAGTTTTACTTCAACATAATGAGTGGCACAATTTACCCCCATGAGGCTCAACTTATCATCTCAAATACAATATAATGTTTTAGAGATTAGAATTAATGATTCAATTTTCAAAACATTATACAAGCTATTAAAACTTAGGTTCCATCTTTTTGAAAACTCGTTTTTTATTAGATTTAAACTTTCAAACACAGTTCGAAGTTTTATTCAGTTTCAAGATTTAGATATAGCTGCAGTATTGGATTATTTTCATCCACTGCAGCTGCTACAATGATTTGTTCACAATGAATGGACATTGATAGTTAGTATTAGTGGGAATTCTCAACATGGCTGAATAAACTAAACCTTTCAGATTCTTTTCCTGTCTTTATTGAAAAGCATGGTCTTTCAATTTGAGAGAATGACTCGCTGCCCTGCTTGTGCTAAGATTTGCTCTGCTACTGCTCAAATTGTGAACTTGCACTCAAATATATTGTTGCACAGATTCCCTGCGCTCCAGCTTTAGCCCTTCCCCTCATACTCAGGCAGCTTCTGTGTGCTTGAGAAATGTCTTCTTTCAGATTTCTGCTCTGCTCTCAGAATATTCTCAGTGGGATAACACTGCTATTTTACTGGCATATGGTCAGGGCAAAACAGCATACCACTCTTTCAACAGATAACATTTACTGGCAGAGGTTGGTTGTAAATTGAAATAATTCATCAATGAACAGTGGAGGGTGGTGATCAGTGTTTTGTGGCAAGTTCTTGTTTTTAGAGGAGTTATAAAATGCATTCTGACTAGAAACATCACAAACTGGGATGAGATCTGGCAGGAGATACGAGATGTAGCTGCTGTTGTACCACCAGACAGAGCAGCTTCTTTCCCTAGGCTGTGAACTCCATGATGTAATATAGCTTTCTTTCTATAACTTATTACTCATTAACCAATCTTTATAATTTTTGTATATCAAGTTCGTTTTTGTGAGTCACAGGAAGGAAAATAAAACTTAATCTCAGTATAAAACAGTGTTGTAAAATGGATCAATTTAATTACCTTCTCACGGTAATTGATGCTTCTGTATAAGAGATGAATTTTCCCTTCATCCATGGGTATAGCACATTTAACATTAAAGGGGCTATATGTAGTTTTTAGTCAATTTTAAAATCACTTTAGCAGCTTGTTGTATGGTTTGCCTCATTACTTCACCAGCTAAGGCGATCCATATTGCTATCTTCTGAACAACTGGTATTATGTTGAAGTTTTAATATAAGCCTGCAAGAAATTAACGGTAGCAAATGTGTAGCGATTTGTTTATACTAGCCTATAGTGATGCAAGGCAGGGGCAGCCAGCTAACATTAGCATAGATCGGGCATTGTGTGCTATGTAATGTTCACTTTAGATTTATTGTCATTTTACCGAAACCCAGATACACAGCTTCTCCACCATCTCAGTCACTGTAAGTTATGTGATCCACATAATATAAAATAATGTAACATAACTGCAGACACATACAGTAGGTTATGTTCGAATAACAATACTTACTGTTCTTACTTATACTAGTGTGGCAACAATATCATAGCCAAGAATCCTAAATAGAACTCTATAGGGAAAGCCTGTAATGCTAAAGATGGCGGTTGTCCTGCCCCTCCCACTAGAAAGCCAATCATCTTCTTCAAATAGCCGAGGTTGGAAATATATTTCAGCCAGTGCTGTGGTTCTATTGACGTAAGGGATATGTCACTTCTAGTAGAAGTATAGCCGGTTGGGAAAAATGCTTTTTAAACCTTGTTTTGAGGGAAAGTAGTCAAACCTTTTCAGCGATTTGTATCAGATTTTATTGCTGATTCTAGTCATGTAGTTGTTGTCGTTGTCCCGGTGATCAGCAAAAGTGCAATTCTGGCTCATTCTGATAGGGGCCTGGGGCCGTATTACAGAAACTTCCTAACCGGCAGATCCTATCCTAACTGCTCGGTAACCATGGTTATAAGAGTTAGGAACTGATTTAGGAAAAATGCCATTACAGATTAACAGTTCCTAAATCAATATTCCTTTCCTACCTTTAGATAGGAAAAGTGTATTACAGAAGCATCCTAACTTCGTAAAATCTTAAATAAACTCTCCTAACTTTAGGATAGCT
>JAPMOB010226472.1:0-13315 GCA_029875015.1 Lepomis gibbosus
GTACATATAAATGACTCATTCTAAGGTGACAAAAACATAGTTATGGATCTTTATGTTGTATTTCTGTAGATAGATCTCAGAAATATTACACACTGAACCTTCAGGACAGTGAACCTTTAAAGTCTCAGCATGCTTCACACGATCTGGTTTGTACAATCTGAGTGTCCAGGCTTTGAAAAGCAAAGAAACCACTCTGACCGAATGTTTGTCACATTGTCTTAAGTGTGTTTTTCTTCCCTCAGCCTGGAAAACTAGCAGAGGCCTTCAAGTATTTTGTCCAGGGGATGGGCTACAGTGAGTATCTTCTAACGTTTCTGTACTGAACTGCAAGATCACAGCTTTTAACGTGTAAAATCTAATCAGAGACTTTTGTTTTTAATTCTGCTAAGAGTTATTTTGATCCAACATGTCTTTCCAGCTTCCTGTTAGTCTTTGTCTCACCCATGTTTCTGCCCCGGTGTCTACGTGATGCTGTTGTGTGTTGTAACCACTCGAAATGTGTTTATTAACGGTGACATTTCCGTTAGTTCAGAATGAGACTGTTTGCTTTTACTGAAGGAAATGACTGGAGTCTGATCGCATTAGGCCAAACAAACATTAATAACGTGCATGTTGGTGCACGAGAGCGTTCACGCTGCTCACATCAAGTAAAGAGAAAACTGTAGACGTTTTTACAAGCTCAGTCAAAGTGTTGTGTGTGTCTACAGCCTTCCTCACTAACTGTAAGTACACAGCAGCGTGTGAGGCAACAGGATTTCCTCAACACGCCAAATAATACATGCTTGGTGTGTGTGTGTGTGTGTGTGTGTGTGTGTGTTGCACAGCCTCTTGTAACAGCTTAAATTATCTCTCAACCTTTCCTCCTTCCTTTCTGCTCTTGTTTCTCTCTCTCTTTGTCTTCGTTTCCTCCAGTCCCTCATGTTGTATTAAACCACCTGAGCAGCCAATCAGGTATCAGGATTTCACCCAGAATCTTAACCCCCCCCTCCACACCTCCTCGCCTCTCTCCATCTTTGCTGTTGTTACTCCTTCCCCTCGTCTGTCTGTCTGTGTGTCTTCGTGTGCATCTGCATGCTGTTGATCAGCTGATCACACTGATCAGCTGATCCCCCCCCCACTGCAGTGAAAGCGACCAGCAGGCTGTGCTGCATGCCAACGCACTTCAGCTCCGTTCACACTGCTGCTCATGTCTGTAGATCAAACTCATATCCGACATGAAGCTGCCAGAAAATGTCTCATCTGTTGTGGTTCAGACAGTTTGGCCTTTCTCACTACGGGAATGTGGCTACCTGCAACCCGGAGCTCACTGCAGAACCTAAATGCAGCTACATGTCGCTGCAACGCAAACCGCAAGAACTGTGATTGGTCGGCTCGGTAGCTTTGCATTTCCTCTACACATTTCCGTCTCGTCGTCCTCCTTCTGAGATTAATGAGATTAAAGTATTTATAAAAAAATCACTCCTGTTCTGAACGCCCTGCTTTGAACTGCTTTTTCCAAAAGCTCCAGTTCTATGAGACATGGAGCCAGACTGAGCCGATGTTCCATATATGGTCATTTGCTTTCATAGCAACGCTCAGTCTGCCTGTTCTGCCCAGCAACAACACCAGCCTGGTAACATGCTTCAGGTCTTGGCCAATCAGAAGACAGTGGGCTTTGAGAGGGGGGCCTTAAAGAGACAGGATCATCTACAGCTTGTTTCAGACAGAGGCTGAAATAAAGGCCTAAATACAGACCCAGTATAAGACAGAGAATTATTTTTTTGAACTTTGAAACATGCAAAGCTGCCATACAGGAGTCACAGAACTACAATGTAGGGCTGGAAAAGCAGTTTAATAGGTCTCCTTAAGGATTTGCTGCTTGTCCAGAAGATATTTAATGAAGGGTATTATTATTTAAGTTGCAGATTCAGTTTGTCATTAAACATTTGATAAATTGACTACATCTACTTACAGCTCCAAATAAGTGGCACAAAAATTGATTATGTTTTGCATTTACATATTATAAGTAACGAAGAATAGCGATGTACCGCTTGGTTGTGCTGCCACTACCTGAAACTTGAAATGCCGAAAACAGCTACGCACCCTAAACGTTCCGGGGAGTTAAACTAGAATCATACTCAGTTTTACAGTTTTTACACCGACAAATTCCTAACAGGGAAGAAAAACACGTCAGATCTTCTGAATCAGAATTTGCGTTTATGTTAAAATACACTCTTTCAGTGCTAATCTAAAAACACACTGTCCTTTAGTTAATACTGTATTTCCTCTGCAAATCAGCTGTTCCATTCCACCTCGCCTGAAAGTACTGAAACTTGGATTTAGGATTACCTCCTGTCAAATAAAATTTAGCTGCAGGAATGTTTCCCCAAAGTGGAAACAAAAGCAGAACCCAAAGCAAAAGTTCCATGTTTAAAGTTCAGTGTGTGCGCTTTGGTGGCAGCTAGTGGTGAGGTTTGGGAATTGCATCCAACGCTCAGTCACCGCTCACCCCTCCCTTTCAAAGAGTGTACGAGAAGCTACAGCGGCCGACGCGCTCTGTCGGCTCTTTTAAATAACACGTGCGGTCCTCAAATGTCACTTCTCTTCTGACTTCTAATAAAGCAGACGACGAATACCACCGCTAGCGCAGTAGCGGTTTGTCTGCTCTGGGCTACTGTAGGAACATGGTGACTTATATGTAAGAGGATCCACGGTGGATGTAGATATAAATGTCTCATAAGGTAATGAAAACATAATGGTTCATTGTGTAAGGACTTTAGACACCACTGAAAACATGGTTATGGATCTTTTTATAGCATTTCTGTCAATAGATCCTCCTAAAAATCACGCACTGGGCCTTTAAGCTACAGGTCTTTAAAACATTCCTGTAGTGAAGAAAGGCCTAAAGTTTTTAACCAGCCCCGACTCGTCAGCCCTCAGGTTGTCGCTTTCTCATCATTGTGCGTTAAAACACAACCCGACAACATGAGTAAGAGGGATTTCCTGTGAAGGAAACGCTGATTAATTCATTTCGGACGCCTCAGATTCACATTTTGCAGCGTTTGGGTCCTGGTTTGGTCCTCGGTGTGAACGGAGCCTCCAGCTCGCCGCCATCAGATTTGAATCCAGCTGCTCAGCCACAGCGCGGACGATTCAAATCAGCACGTCCTGGTTGGACGAACAGATCCAGCTCCACACGGACGTTTTATTCTCTTGCTAACACGTTCATGTCTCTGTCGCCCTCTCTTAGTGCCCACAGCTGGAATGACTCGGCTGGTTCGCTCCAGGACTCACTCTGCCTCCAGCGTCGGCTCCACAGATGGCGTCCGGAGCCGCGGCACGCTGCCAGAGGGCGCCAATGGCAACAGCCCCAAACACACGGCGGGGCGCACCATCGAAATGACCGCGTAGGACGCATCCTGCTCCGTTTCCTCTCTTTCCTCTTCCATTCCTTCCTTCCTCTCCTCCTCACGTGCTGCGTGAGCGTTCCTCCGTCGCAGCAGTTCTTCGTCGTAGTTGTAAACGTTCTTCCTCGAAGAACTTAAATAAAAAGGTCACATCTAAGCATCATGTAAAGTAGAGATGACTTCAATATCCTTAGACCTGGCCGCTGTCGTAAACTGTTCGGCCTCAGCGGCAGCCATGTTGGCTCTTTGGGATGCTGTTCGTAGCATCGCTCCTCTGGCGCCGGGCGGTTCACGTGGTGACGCTGTAGATGTAACTGTACATGGAGTCCAGCTGGTTTCTATACAGATGTGTTGTCTGCTGTTCAGACCAGATCCTCTTCCTCTAGCTTAGATCCTGATCCCTCCTTCTTCTTTTAATCATTATTACTCTTATTATTTTGTTGTTGATGATGGTGTTGGTTGCCGTGAAGCTCGTTTATGAAACTGTTTTCCTCCCAGTAAAGTAAAAGTGACTTTAAGGGAATATTTCACAGATTAAATGTAACGCACAGAAATAGATGTTAATACCTGTGACACCCTGAGAAATGAGTAAGCAGGGGAGTTTTATACAACATAACAAATTAATCAATATGTATAAAAACTCAAACATGCAGAGCAATCGGACAGTTTGTGAAACCAGTGAAAGGAAGATCTACAGTCAGGCTCTGCTGTCAAATATCTCTTCAGCAGCTGCAGTTAGTCGCTGCTTCTCCAACCTTTCCCTTCTTTCTTCAGAAGGTAACAGTTCCTCTATTAACATCGCAACCAGTTCACCGAGCTAAACGTTGATCGGAAAAACAAACAACACATGTAGAGCTGATCTGAAGTTTAATCCAGACTCCTTAAAGACTCTTCTAACCACTTGGATTTATTTAAAAAAACTTATCTGCTGCACAATAAAATGTTCATTATGTTTCTACGGTTGCAGCTTTCTCCTCTTCCAAAGACGGAAGCTAGAAATTACGTCCTCGTCAGTTTGAAGGACTTTAAAATTAAAGTCATTATTTGCTTTTGTCAATACTTATTTCTATTTTATATTTCCACTTGTCGTGCAAAATGTTATATCGTTTCCTAGATGGAAAGTAGAAAACTTTATCGTGCAGCAGACGGAATATTTTCCCATCCAGAGGTTTGACGAGTCTTCTAGAAAAACCGTCACAACAACCTTCTTGGTGATTTTCCGACAAACTAAATCTTAGTTCTGTGACTCGAATGTAACACAAACCTCGACTGTAAGGTTTTTCTTTAAGTCTGCAACACTTGTAGATGTTCACACATATATTTTAATGGAAAGGGCGACTGCTGCTGGTGTTTCAGACTCCGCTGAGCGAGTCGGCGATTTAAGTGTAATTTAAAGATGAACTGTTGCTTTAACCTCTAACTTTTCCTTTGTCTGGGACCCTGAATGCGACCAGTTACCCCAGCGTGCTCCTGTTTTACTGTAACCGTACATGATTTAGTTTCGGGCGTGCTGTTTTCCTGAAGCCGCCCTGCTCTGCGTCCATTCGGCCCGTCGGCAGCATGCTCGTCGTGGAGTTCCGGCATGCGCAAACTGTACCGTGGTTATCGGTCTCGTGAGTAACTGAGATGTCGTTCAGCTGTAACAAAAAACACCTGCTTCTCTTCAACTCTGAGGAAAAACAGAAACAGAATTTCTTCCACGTTACAGGTTTTGTTTCTGTGGACTTGCAGCTGCCAGCAGGGAACACATTGATTATTGATCATAACAGACTGATATGAGACTCGTAAGCACTCGTTTGGCGTTGATTTGATAAATGGCACTTTAGACGTCACTGTGTGCGAGAGGAGACGCAGACAGACTTGCCGGCAGTGATGCTGTTTTAAAGGATGCTGCCGCCTGCTGGAGGACTGAAGAACAGCTCCCAGAGTCAGCAGCATTCATGTGGACTCGTATTAGAATGTTTCCTGAAAACAACTTAGTGAGACACAAATATTTAGTTCTTATATTCTCTATATACTAACTGTAATTCTGCTGTCTGTTATTGTTCTTAATATTTATTATTACTTTTGAGGTTTGTACTGAAGCATTGTTAGATGTTCTGTTACGGAGGTTTGTTGTGCCATGACTTTTAACGTGAACAAGATTTGTAATTAAATAAAGCTCGTTACCCAAAAAACAAAGCTGGTTTGACCTGAATATTCTGCAGTTGTTGGAAGAAGCATCATCGATACAGCCATGTAAACACGTATAACTGGATTAAATAGCTTTGTTGTAGCAGTATCGAGGTTTATTGCAAGAAAGGAACGACTACAAAGACCAGTGGGCAACGACACAGCTTTGAAATCTCACCCTCATGGTCACAGTTTTAAGCCTCTGCAGTCCTCTACACTTTGTTGGCTGCAGAGTCCATCATTTACATCACTGAGGACCGGTTCTTTCATTCTGAAGGTAACGATCACTTTGTAATTATAATAAACTTATTTTTTTATTAGGGACGGCATCAGCTCATTCCATGGCTTGGGAAGAGGCGCTGCAAACTGCTGCTGATTAGGATGGGTTAAACAAATTTCCTCTAGAGGAACAATACAGTATAATTCATGTATACAGCACCTTACAAAATAAAATGAAAAATGTTTCACATGCTTAAACTGCAAACTGACAAGTCAAAAAACAATATTGTTGGTAATTCAAAAAGAAACTTCTGGATAAATCAAACCAACAAAAAAGGTGTTTTATTGTCTCATGTTATTTTGCTTCCACAGACTGACAGAACTTCTGCTGTGGTGTTCAAATGCAGCGCAGCAGCTTCAGCATTCAACACATGCTGGGTTCTTTCAACAGTTCAGCGTGGCGAGTTTAAAGGTGGAGGGAGAGGGAGGTGTTGGGTTCAGCTGGCAGCAGGTGGCGCCGTCTTGCTGCAGAGTCGACCCAGCAGACCGGCCATCTGCAGCAGGGAGTTTACGCCTTCAGCCACCCTCATGTGAGTGTAACCGATCTCCTGGAGGAGGGAAGCAGAAGATTGGTGTCTGGTGAGAAGGTTAGTCTCAATGTTAGATGTTACTGATGAAGTATGAACCGCGTTATGCGAATAAACGTATTTTCGTAATCGACGTCGCCCCAGCCCTACGATGGGACCATAATTTACTAAATGAACATCATGCTGTGTTGAAGAAGACTTGAAACTAGTGACTGAGACCATAAACTCATCAGGAAAGTGTTTACTGGGGGAATAAATCAGCTGAGAAGGAGAAACATTTTCTCAGACTTCTATACAATCACCTGTGGAGTCGCCCCCTGCTGGCTGCTAGAGGACGCAGCTTTAAGGCTGTTCGAGAGCTCGAGGTTTGTCGCTTAGTTTTCAGCCTGTTTGTCGCTAAGCAAAATGAGCATCCCAGCTAACATCACAGACGAAACATCGTCACGTGCGGTTGCAATAAAAACCAAGATGGCGACGGCCAAAATGCTAAACTCGAGGCTTCAGACCTGCAACAGGTGACGTCATGGCGGCTACGTCCACTTCTAAGGTTACCTGGAACAGGTTAAAGGAGCAGTTCAAACCAGTTCTGTCTTTCAGAGAGTGAAATAAGATGGGAAGCATGTCTATGCATCAGGTATGGAGCTTAAGTTAGCTGTGGTTAGCCTAGCTTAGCATAAAGACTGGAGGCAGGGGGAACTGCTAGCCTGGCTCTGTCCACAGTTGGAAAATACACCTGAGGTTTACTGAATAAGAGGGGCTTATTTTTTTTGTTTTAACTGTACAGTCGTGTTCAAAAGTTTTGAGAATGACACAAATTCATTTTTACAAAGTCTGCTGCTTCAGTTTATATGATGGCAATTTGTATATTCTCCAGAATGTTCTGTGGAGGTTCAGATGAACTGCAATTAAGTCCCTCCTTTCAATAACAATGAACTTAATCTTAGTCTGACATCAGGTGAGTGTTGATGAGGACTTGGGCTGGAGGTCAATGTCGTCATGACGAAGTTAGAACAGACTGGAAGGTTTAAAAGGAGGCTGGTCCTCTGTTACCATGGTTACCTGCAAAGAAACACGTGCTGTCATCATGACTTTGCACAAAAAGGGCATCACAGCCAAAGACACTGCTGATGGTAAGATTGCACCCCAAACAACCATTTATCAGATCATCAAGAACTTCAAGGAGAGACGTTCAGTTGTTGCTTCAGGGCAGCCGAGAAAGGCCAGCAAGCGCCAGGACCGTCTCCTGAAGATGGTTCAGCGGCGGGATTCGGGGATCCACCAGTGCAGAGCTTGGAAGCTTAGCAGCAGGCAGGTGTGAGTTCATCTGCACGCACAGCAAGGCGAAGACTTTCGGAGGATGGCCTGGTGTGAAGAAGGGAAGCAAAGAAGCCGCTTCTCTCCAGGAAAAACATCAGGGGCAGATTATTATTCTGCAACATTGGACCGCCGAGGACTGGAGTCATTTTACATTTATTCATTTATGCTTTTATCCAAAGCGACTTACGGCTGCTCTACATGTCAGAGGTCGCACGCCTCTGGAGCAACGAGGGGTTAAGTGTCTTGCTCAGGGACACAATGGTGGATGGGTCACAGTGGGGGACTGAACCCGGGTCTCTCACACCAAAGACACAGTCTTAACCATTTCGCCATCGCCACCCAGATGAATCCCCTTTCCGATTGATTGATGCATTTGGAATAAAGCTGGCTTGGAGAAGACAAGGTGAGCGCTGCCATCAGTCCTGCGTCACGCCAACAGTGAAGCATCCTGACACCATTCATGTGTTGGGAGTGGGCTCACTCACCAAAACATCCTCCGAGAGCAGCTTGTCCCAACCATCCAAAGAACAACGAGCACCTTGCCATAAAGCTAAAGTGATAACTAAGTGGCTCAGGGAACAAAACATCAAAATTTGGGTCCATGTCCAGACCTTAGACCCATTGCGAACTTGTGGTCAATCTTCAAGAGGCGGGTGGACAAACAAATCCCACAAATTCTGGCAAACTTCAAGAATTGATTTTGAAAGAATGAGCCTCCATCAGTCAGGATGTGGCCCAGACGTTAAGTGACAGCGACCTGCAGAGGTCTTTAGAAAGAAGGGCCAACACAGCAGATACTGAAATATCTACAAACACGGAATGAGCAAACTTTGTGACCGCCAATCCTTGTTTTGACCTCGACCGTACACAAACGGAACCGTAACAGCGTCAGGGTTTAGGGGAAGTGGCGTGCTGGAAATACTTCCAAAGAGTCGCGTATCCATCGGCATGTCAGCGGCGGTGCTCTGCCTCACCTTGATGAACTCCAGTTTGAGGTACTCGGCCATCTGATAAGTCTTGCAGACCCTGAAGATGTTTCCGATGATGTCCTCCGGAGAGTAGCCCAGCGCCCACAGCTGCTCCACCACCTTGTAGGCCTCGTCGATGTTCCCGTCCACGCAGTGTCCCAGCATGCTTTTCACCAGCAGAGGGTGAGGCTCGTCGCACACTTTGAAGACATTCTCGCTGTTGATGTAGCCGAAGCCGGAGTTGGTGGACTGCAGGTTGTTTAACGCCTGGAAACAAAAAAAACAGGAAGTCAGCGAAACAACCGCGGCGCCTTTTTGAGGCGAGCGCTGGACTCGTAGCTCCGCCCCTCACCTGTCTCATGTCTCCCTGGGCGGTGAAGATGACGGCCTCCAGCCCATCGTCTGACACGGACAGATGCTCCTGCTCCACCACCTCCTGCAGCCGGGCCAGGATCTGCCCGTCCGTCAGTTTGGAGTACCGCAGCACTGCGCAGCGAGACTGGATCGGCTCGATGATCTTATCGGAGGCGTTGCAGGCGAGAGCGAAGCGCGTCGTCTTCGAGTAGATCTCCATGATCCTCCTCAGAGCCTGCTGGGCTCCGTCTGTCATGCTGAGAGGAAGGTAAAGGACGGACACGTTACAGGTGTTTCCAACAGCTATCGGAACAAAAGAAGCAAAAATTCGACAACTTTTATCTTTTCTTGTCCGTTAAATTATCTGGTGACCCCGCAGATTTATCTTGGGACGTCTTGCAGGGGGGGCGGGGCACATTCTGCAACGGTAAAGGCAAAGTCAGCTCCCCTGATGATAAAAACCTGCGGCCTCACCTGTCGGCTTCATCCAGGATGATGATCTTGTGCCGTCCTTTGGGCAGTGTGACTTTCTGCTGAGCAAACATCTTGATCTTGTTCCTCACCACGTCGATTCCCCTGCAGGCACAACAGCAACACGTAACATCAACCATAAAACCAAAGTCGTCGTCGTCAACGTTCATCCTAAACTTCAGTTACGTCGAACCTTTTAACCAGCGCGTGGGCGTCTGAGGCGAGAGCTCACCTGTCGTTTGAAGCGTTGAGCTCCAGCACGGCGTCTTTCATGGAGGCTCCCAGCAGAGCTCGGGCCAAACACAAGATGCTGGTGGTCTTTCCTGTGCCTGGAGGACCTGGATCACAGCAGTCAGACAGGATCACTTTCCCTCACTAATAATAAAAGTACAGCACTGAGTACAAAGCTGAAATTATTAGATTACTGTTTTACTTTCACCTGGAAGTTTTAAAGTCGGCTGCACATTATTATTTGGTTACTGTACACAAAACAGAAACACATTTTCAGGACTCAGAAATGTTGACTCTGGACTGGCTTTGCGTTTGTACATCAATATAAATATAACAGTAAAGGGACCTGAAGTTTGATTCGATCTCTAAAAAGGAAGTGTTCTTCAGAAAGTAAAATGTTTTTAACGTTGACAAGTGATTTATTGAATCTGTTCTCACACGTCGGGCTGGACAATAAAACAGTAACAAATTTTTTCATTAACAATATAATAAATGTTCAATAAATTTTCCATAAATGTTTGACTGTATTCACTTGAATCAAACACAAATGTGGACTTCTTTTTAATTAAGATGTTTATTTTGTTGAGGAAAAAGGACAGAAAAAAGCTTTTACTCAGTTTTACTCGTGCCTATTTGTTGACAAAGATTTTATCATAATTGTTTTGAATGTTCTGCCTCAGATTTGTGAAGTGATCCAATCAAGTGTTTGTCACGTTCTGACCTTAAAGAAAAGTTTAAACCACAATTTACCATCAGCTTTCTTTCTTTCGCTCAGGAGCAAAAATCAAAAACATTTTTGGCCGTATCGTCCGACCCTAGTCGCACGGCGTGGCCACCTGAACATGACAGGTGAGCGTCTCACAGACTCCCCCCACTGCTGTCTTTGACCAATAGGATGTCTGCGAGGCCAGGTCCATGTTAAACTCCACAAACCAGCCTTTTTATTCGGAGTGTCAGGTTGCAGATTTAAAGCACCACAATTAAACCGCCTGTTTTAGGTTTATAGTGTCCTGTTTGTACGGGCTCACATGTTATTTTTCTGCACATGTGTTGTTTCCGATCTGATCCTTGTTTTAGGTTTTATCTCGACTGCAAATTAGGTTTCCTACTTGGGATAATAAAATGATCCGAACAACTGCAGACAGTTCACTGTCTCTGCTTCAGCAGCGATATAAAGGGGACGTGGAGTAGAGCTGCAGTTTATTTAATCAAATTATTCATTTGCCAACTGTCTGGATACTTGATTACTCGGTTTGAGTCATTTTTTGAAAAGAAAATAAAGAAAAAAAAAATCACTGCACAAACTGCTATATTACACATATTCCTCTTATTCTAGTATATTTAATTTTATATATTTATTCCAAATCCTCCCCCTGTAATATGTTTGGACAACACAAATCCATGCAAACACACCTACTTTTCTGCCACATTATGTTTTTCCACAGAATTATTTTATAAGTAAGCATCTCTTTATTCCATATTTACATATTTTTAAAAATCTTTTTGTGTCTTTGTGATTGTCCTTCTGGTTTCTGTACAGCTCTGTGACAGTAAGTTAATCTGAGTAAAACAAGAAACACTGATCAACAGTTTTCAACTTCCTATGGAGAAAAGAATCAACAATGAAAATCAGAGTTAGCTGCAGCCTTAATGTTGTGGACAGGGACGCACGTGTTTATCTAAATGAAATGTTTTGGCTACCTTTTGCAGATCAGCACCGACTCAGTAACGTTAACTGTGTTAAACTCTCACGCACGTGCACATTGTCCTTTATTAAAAGTCTGCCTTGGAAGCAAAGCAAGGCAGACAAACTTTAACCCGCAGCCGTCTGCAGGAGAAATAAGCTGCTGTTTTCCAGGTGCAGACTGACCTGCGATGATGATGTTGGGGACGTTTCCCTCGCGGGCGAACACCTCCAGCCGGCTCACCGTCTCCTCGTTCCCCACGATCTCCCTCAGCTTCAGCGGCCGGTATTTCTCCACCCACGGCAGCTCGTACGACCCGCCGCCGGAGCTTTTCGCCGGGCCCTCCCCGGCGTCCGCGTCCGCCTTCTGTCCGCTTTCCGTCGGCTGCTTCTTCTCGCTTTCGGCCTCCATCATCTCCACCTCCATGATGCTGCTTCCCGGTAACTTCCGTCCGTCAGCGCGCGAACTGCCGCGGGAGGTTTTTCCCTCCCCGAACCAAACCACGTGATAGTAAACTGCCGCCTCATTGGCCCAGCGGGGTGACAGCGGTGGCGCTGATTGGCCGAGGGCTACGCGCTAGAGATATCGCGATATTTGCGTCAACAACAGTTAAAAGCGAAGACGTCACAAACAAATAAACAAAACAAATGAGTAAATAAGTTTTTATTCTCCACACAATTCATTTATATTTCACATTACAAACCGTTCAGCGGATTTTTAGGGATATTAATTCATTTATTTTTATTTACTCCTTTATTAATATTATCCGTCCTTGTCAAAGGAGTCACTTACACTGGGCACGCTGGGGACACTGGGCACGCTGGGGACATGTCCCCTCCACAATTAGAAATGACTGATTTTGTCCCCATTAAAGCTTTTGTTAAAAGTATTCTGAAAAAAAAAACGCTTGCACCAAGAAATGTTGACTAATAAATGAAAATTATAGACAGGACAACATGTTTATAATGAATAAAGTTTGATAAAAAGTTTGTCTGTCTGCTGTATTTTGAAATTCTGTTTGTTTAAATTTAAGACTTCTGCTTCTAGTGGAGTAATATTTAGTTAGCAGGTAATATTTTTACTCCTGTACAGGGGGTAGTTTTTTCCGATCTATAATACTAAATCATGATGTCCAAAGACAATATCAAAGATTTTATTCTCTAACTGAGACATAAAGTTTATTGTCCCTACCATTATTACTTTTTAACAATTTATTTCCCCTTGCTCTACCCAAAATAGCAGTGAAATAAAACAAAACAAAACAAAAATAATTATAAATAAATGTCCTTAATTATTATAAACTGGGTTGAGATCTGCTGACTGTAAAGACTGTAGCAGACTCATCTGAATTTAATTTAAATGGCTTGGTGATTTGACTGAAATCATCTTTGTTTGCATGATATATGTTTGATTGCTTAAAATGAGCAAATAACATGTAGTGTTTTTTAAAGATGTGTATATTTGAGAAACACTCATGTCAAGTGTGTTTTTTTTCCATCACCTTATCTTTACCAGCTGTTTTCTAAAAATGACTTGTTTCCTGTTCGCCTTTCCCCCCCCCCCCCTTGTCCCTCAAGGCCGTTAGATCATCAGAACTTTACTCACTGTCTCTTAGGAGGCTGAGCGAGACAGGTACAGAGGTTTTATTTTGGATTTGTGAGAGTGCACATCTAATGAGGAACAACCTCATTTGCATATTAAATAATACAATAACATAAATTATTATAAATACAAAAAAAGCTTCAAGTTTCATTGTGATGTGAGTAAAGTGACTTTGGTTAGCAAACTTCCACATCCAGCAGACACAAAGCAACACGATCATCCCTTTACAGTCCTGTGTGTGTTCACATGTCCTGTTTGTGTCCACATGTCCTGTGTGTGTCCACATGTCCTGTTTGTGTCCACATGTCCTGTGTGTGTCCACA
>JAPMOB010226474.1:0-29374 GCA_029875015.1 Lepomis gibbosus
TTTGTCACTTAGCCTTGGCAGTCTTGGTCGTTGTACTAGGGGGTCCAGCTTGGCTATGATCTTCAATCGTAGGTCAGTCGGCCTTATGTTGAGTGGTTCTGTGCCGTAAGGGCTTGTTATTATTGGGGCTCAGGACCCAATCTCTGAGTGTGGGGATGATGATGAAATCTCCCCGCTGACCTGTCGTCCTGGCTCCCCCTTGCCGTAGCATATTTGTTGTACCTCATCAATCTCTAGTTGTGATATGAGCTGCTGTTTGCGGATGTTAGAACACTGAGCTAGAAGTTGTTTCTTTGTCACTGTTGATGATGGGTTTCGAGGCATCCATATATCCCATAGCCTCTGCATATAACCCCTCTCGCTGGGATTGCTTCTATAGTAGCATTGCATCAGATCCATGTTTTCTGCTCTAGTCCATGTACATGTCTTGTTCTTAATAGAAATATTATATATATATATATATATAATGTATATCTATATCGTTTGTAGTCCAGCCGTTTTCCTTTGATCCCTGTGACTACATAGCAAAATGCATGTCATAATGCAAGTGGTCCGACACGCCCAAAAACACTAGTGGAAAACACACTGAGGTGCAGCACACAGTAATGAGATGTCCGCCTGCTGCCTCCACTCTCCCTCCCAGACACTAGCTACCCTCCAGGCTGTCAATGGACATAAAGGGATGTAGAGACAGAGCTCAGTTGTAAGTCTATGGATGAAAGATACATTTGTTATAGATTAATAGCTAACCCTTTAACTCCAGCTGGTAAAGGGAACGTGTTCAACTGAACCGAAGCTGTGTTTACCGGCTTCTCGTGACCTGCCCTTCTCTGCTTCTGATTGGCTAGTAGTCCTTAACAAGGAACTGCGCATGTGCAACTCCCAACAAAGATCTTGTAGAGGTGAGATGCATCACTCCATAGCTAAAACGAAGCGTTCAACACACATGGTGAAAAGAGGAGCTGCAGCAATGTGGACAGTATGACAATAATATGTTGGTTTTTTTTAAATGAAACCATGTAAACCTGTTCTGGTACAACCCCTAAATAAGATTTTGAACTTGAAAATGAGCCTAATATGACATCTTTAAAGTACCTTCTTAGTTAGGCTACAGCAGTGTTATGAGCTGAATGCTAATGTCAGCATGCTAAGATGTTTACAGCGGCAATACTCAGGCTTTAGTAAGCGTGTCACATTTTCTAATTAGCAACACAAGGTTGATGGCAATGCTATTAGTTTTGCAGGATTTTGGTCATAAAGTAGAATTTTGGACAAATAGAAATGTTGGCTCATGACGGCACTACATGAAAAGTTAACTTTGCATTAAGTGATATTTTTTGGCTACTTGTAGGCATCGGAAACAAGCTGTGAATACTGTACTGACATCACTTTTCAAGTTGACAAAGCAAATGTGTTAGCAATTCACAGTTGCTTATTAACGAATTCAGGAGTCGTGTTTGTGTCCACCTGATATAAGTCCAATATTCATTGTCTTTTAGATTCTGGTGTTGCTTTCTACCAACTCCTTAGGGAAATATCTGTCTCTTTAGCTGCTAAATGCTCCATTATGTTCACCAGTCTCTAACTGTCTGTCCTTTGGTGAGGGACAGCTAGTCTACAACTGAGAAAACAACTGCCTGCTGCTGTGAGAAAAATAAACTAGGTAAAAGGTAAAAAAGTTGTACAGCTGAGGAAAAAAAACTTTTTTTTGACTCAGCTTTTCACATTCATGTAGTCAGGTGATCCATTGTTAATATAAGAATAATGATTTTAGCTGCTTGTCTTTAATGACAAAATTTAATGGCAAATCAATAGTTGTTGCCTAGACCAGAGGCCTAGCGACCCTGCTAGTGATGCTAACATTTTAGCACAAAAGGAACAAAAAACACCTTTAGTATTAATTATAATGGATTTATAAGTTTTTTAAAATGATTTTACAGTTTGTATTAACCCTAGAAACATCTTAGGTAAACTGAACACATGCTTTACAGACAGGCATTCAAGAATAATTAGCAGCAACGATGAGACACCAGCACAATGGAAAATAGTGACACAATACAAGCACCTCAAAATCTTGATTTGTCATAGATGCCAGTCACACCACAAAACATGCTGTAATGATCAAAGACTTTATAACAGGGCATAAATTATACAAGTAACGTACAGAAACACTGTTTTATTGAGCTGTATCATTTGAGTTTTACAGTCTCTTAATCTAAACCAAAAGGTTTAAGACACATTATGCTAAAATTATATCAGCTCTTTGAGCCTTCTGTCAAAATCTGTGGGACTTATTCTTTCTTTGGAAGTGCACTTATCAAGAATAAATGAAACTCTGATAGTTGAAGGTCACGATTCTTGAATAAAGATTTCCAAATATTAACTGATCCCTTTCTAAAGCATTTGAATTATCAGGTACTCTCTGAGCATGGCGTGCTTGTTATTTGATCGGTGTCTCGCTGCACATGCAGTCCTGGTTGCTCCTGTATCAGCTCCCTTTTTTCTTCCTCTGTCTGCTCTACAGGCCCAGCCGAAGCCTCAGTCTGTGAGTCATGATGGTCTGGATTGTTCTGGAGTTCTGTCGAGGGCAGCTGTTCGTTGGTTGCACCAGCAGGGGCAGTGTTACTCTCACGGATGTCTACATGTGAGCAAGTTTGGAGAGTCAGGGACTCTGCGGGGTGAGGGAAATGGCTCTGCTGCTCTGTTTGGCAGTGGAGTTTTGTGTTTATTTCAGACTCTATTGCAGTCTCTACTTTGGGGAGTGTGGGGGCGACGTTGACATTTTCACTGAGAAAAGCAGGAATGTCATTTAGGGAGCGGTCTATTTGATAATGCTGCATGGAGGGAGTGTTGTGGAAGGGGTTACTGAGGCTCATGAGTGTGTTATTAGAGTAACTCAGCACAGAAGGAAGTGGAACTGAGTAGGGCGGAGGACTCGTTCCATGCAATGAGCAATCCCAATCTTCCTCCTCTTCCTCTTCTTCTTCCTCCTCATCATCATCATCATCATCATCATCATCATCATCTTCTTCATCCTCTTCGTCCTCTTCTTCTTCCTCCGGATCAATTGTTTCTAAGCTGTGTGTGCTGCAGTCCGACAGGCCGCTGCAAACACTGCTGCCATCCTCATCTTCTTCATAAGCTTCATCATCCTCATCTTCTTCCTCATCTTCTTCTTCTTCTTCCTCCTCCTCCTCTTCCTCTTCTTCCTCTTCCTCCATTTCATTTAGATGTGAATCTGAGTTGCTTGTGTTCTGGAGGTGCATGATGGGAATGTGCGGTGTGCCACTCATCAGTGGAAACTGCAGGTTCGGCTGCTGCTGCTGCTGGACCAAGGAGGAGTCGCCATGGTAACCGTTGCCATTGGTTACAAGCTGCTGCTCCGGCTGCTGCTGCTGCTGATGATGATGCTGCTGCTGCTCCTCGCGGCTCTTCTCCAGCTCCAGCTTCATGATGGTGTGCAGGAAGTGGGTGCGCACCCGGACCGGGTTGAACTCCAGGCGTCCTGTGGTGTTGCTGCAGCCCTCTTTAGCACAGCCACAAGGGAAGGACATGCGGTCCACCTGTGGACAAAACAAATATTTAAATCCACTGGGGGTGTGTATGTATATGTATTTAATATTTCCCAAATCTTGGCTGCTGGAAAATGGTAGACGGCACTACTTGCAGTATTCTTAAAATTAAAACTTAAGTTTTATTACCCCTCTCTTTTTGAGTAAGGAAATTCATTTATTCATTTATTCAACCTTTATTTATACTCCAAAGATCAATGAGGGGGCAACTCTAATTTACAATGACATTGAGTCATTGACCAAAACAGAGAAAAGAAGAAAAAAACGGCAAAGAAATTATTATATTATATTAAATAATAAGAGAGAAAAGAAATATCACAATTAGCTAAGAGAAAGTCATTAAAACTTTCTAATTGGCAATGATGTAAAGAAAATGTACAATAAATTACAGTTATGTCAAACTATTACAAGAAGAGGTTCAGACGTTACGATCAAGTTTCTACAAGTGTATTTATTCCATGAAGGTGCTGTATTTTATACCAGGAGTCAGGTGTGCCTGTCCAAGTTCATACCTAACCCAAAGAAAATAACGCAAGAGCCAATCAGTAGAACGAGTCAGATAAAGCCCATGTGAGCAAGCAATTCTGAGAGGTAATTTGGTAATTTTCCAGCTGAGGCTTTATAGATAAAAAGAAACCAGCGAGAATCACATCTCTCTCTTGAACATAAGACCGCCCAGCCCACTTATGATAAATTCAATGATGTGTACCATAGGCGTCACTGGTAATAAATCTAAAGGCAGACAGAGTCCAGACGTTTAAGAGTTGATGAGGATGAGGATGCATGCTAAAACACATCAACGTAGTCCAGGACTGACATGAAAACTGCCTCAACAACAATTTTCCTACAAAGAGTGTGAATGATGATTCCTGTAAAAATAGCCAACCTCTTGCCTAAGTCAGCAGACAAGATTATGCATGAGAAATTTGAATGTGAGTTTTTCATCCATCCAGGCGCAGAGAAACGCATATTCTGTCACTCTCTTAATTATAAATCTGTTCATTGTAGAAATATTAAAAATATAACAGGTAATTGCTCTGGCTCTGGAAAATAGAATGAACTTTGTTTTATCAGCATTTAGCATTTAAGTCTCAGGCCTTCAAGAGCAATTTACAGGAACACTGTAAATTTTCAGCTGACATGTACAGAATCAGCAACACAATACAGTACTATGTCATCAGCATATAGGTGAGCATGGCAGTTTTCCAAAGAAGAAAAAAAATTGTTAATATAAATAGTGAAACAAACTGGAAATTTGAAAAAAAAAAAATTTGAACCCTGTGGAACACCTTTTGTTACTGATAAAAACTCCAAATTTAACAGATTGTTGTCTCTCTGACAGGTGTAGTGTCTGAACTCATTATATGCATTCATAGCAATCAAATCCAATGTAGCCTCTGCAAAAAGAGGTAATGGTCTACATTTTCAAATGCTTTGAAAAGATAAAAACAAACTGCAGCACAGTGCTTTTAAAAAAATTTAAAGGAGATACAAGGTCGTTTACAACCATAGTGACAGCAGTAACAGTAGTGAGGTAAAATATTCTTACTGCATATTCCTACTGTCAACATCTGTGGTGCACTACTGAGTGGCGCATGTCAAAGTCATGCAGGCTTTTCTTATCACCTGATTGTAGCATTAGATATGTTAAGATAATAAGTTCTACTGCACAGACAGACATGACAAAACACTTTAGTATTATAGATGGGCCTCACCACAGTTCCATTTACCTGGCACTTAATGCCGGCCAGGCTGCAAGCACAGGTCTCCGGGTCACATATACCCCTGCAGCGACACCCGCACTCCTCTCGGGACATGCGCAGGGCACGCAGCTCGTGCTTCTCCTCCACGTCGATGCGTCGGACGCCTGAGGCACGGAGAAGGGCCCGGCGTCGCCTGGTAGTCAGAGGCTGGAGAAAGAAGTAATCATCCACCTCCGTGTTGTCCACATCCAGGTCATCTTCGGAGATATCATCGAGCGTCAGGGTATCCGCCTCCACAGATGACACGGTGCCATTCTTAGTCAGCTGGAGGACAGACAAAGAAAGTTGAATTAAGATTGCAACATAAATGTAGGCTTACTCCTACACATACATTTAGACCCCCAGGATAATTATATGTGAGAAACTGTCAGCTTACGATTGGTTTTAAAACATCAACAATGTATGCTCTGACTTATTGAAAAGTATATGAGCATAACAATTTTAATATCTGAAAACAAACAATCATTTAAGGAAGAAGAATCATAGAATCATAGTTAAGAAATAGCAAAAAGTCTACTACAATGCAGTTGAATGAGGCTTTCTTGAATCCCACTGACTTTGAGTTTGATGGCATTGAGTTTCTCCTGTTTGAGATGGTCTCTCAGCATGTTCCGGTGGCTTCGTTTCTGCTCCATGGCAAACTCCCTGAGAGTGAAGCGCTTGACCCCGCTGTGACGTGGTGACATCCCAAGGGTGCTGCCACCCTGCGTGGGCACACTGGTGAAGCCCTGCCGACGGCTGAAGTAGTAGACTGTCACGCTCTCAAAGTGCACGTTTCGACCCCGCAGTCGCTTTGACTGCTGCTGGAGAGTGGCTGAGATTGAAACATGGAAGTGGGAAACATATTTAGTGAAAGAAAGTATGCACCTTAGTTAATGTTAATGTTAACTTCAAAAAGCAGTCATAAGTAAAATTTCAGGACAATAGTAAACATAGTGTAACAGTAGCACACAAAAAGGAATAATTCTTTCAAAAATCCTTTCACATACTCTTTAGTGGGCGTGGTATGATAAAAATAAACTTTACACTATATAGAACTTTTTTAAACACAGAATAGAGAAACAAGGCAGAAGATATTAATGAAATCAACATAACAGAAATTATAAGAAAAATAAAGGATAAATAAAAACAAAAAATTAGAAAAAATTAGAAAAAGACCTTTCTAATGTTCTAAGTGTTTTTATAAGATGCTACTAATTTGGCTTGACTGACCATTCGCCCCTGGAAGTAAAGTGCGTACAGGGAATAGCATGGAGTCCCCGTCAGCTTATAATTTCTAACATACATGGCAAGAACTGAGTAACATCAGCACTGTCACTGGGCCTTTGAGTGACATACAGCTGTGTGTCATCAGCATAGAGTTGGAATTTAATGTTAAATCTCTGTAATCTGTGACTCAGTGGCAACATATATAGTACACAGACAACAAAAGTGATCACAAAACAGATCCTCAGTGGGAGGTGTGGAATCGACCCCCTCCCGACAACATAGAAGCTTCTGCTGGTAAGGTAGAAACAATACCAGTTGAGATCCATGTCCTTAGTGCCTACACAGTTTTTCTGTTGTTCTAATAAAATTGTGTTTAATAACACTGTATCAATGGACGAGCTTAAGTGAAGCAAGATTTATTGATTTATTACATGCAAAATAACACATTGTGGTGCATATTTTCAAGTGCAAAAAGGTATGCATAAAAATCCTCAAATGATCCCCATAGTAATCATGTTTTCATTTCCTGAGACACATTCTGCCCACTGTTGACTAGATTTTCCATCTCAATGTTCTGATTAAAATAACCAGGACATTGATGCCGTTGACATGTGACCTCAAGTGTTTCCAGTGCTTCCCATTGTGTCAAAACATACTAGCAGGGAGCTGCTGACAGTAGCAGAGTGGTAATGTGATCTTACAGTCAAGCAGTCCAGCAGGGAGGGGATGGTTGAGACTATCACTGCTGTTGCCGCTGTCGCTGCAGGAAACATCATCATCAGATCCCTGCAGGGACAGGTAAGGGGACGGGCCCTCTTCAAGCTTCCTCTTCAGGATCCCACTCATCGTGTGGCTCCTCCCACTGGTCGCACCTGCACACAAGACAAGGGTACAGTTTATGGCAAATTAAGATAATCCAGAATAATAAGAATATTGATGATGATAATAACATTTTGGGAATCTTATTTCAAATGCTTTCATTTTCAAACTAATTCTTCAAAGATGAATAAAAGCTTACTTTAATGAAATTATATTAAAACATAACTGTTTTCCTGTAGATAGCCATCTTAATAATTGATTAAGTAAACTCCCAAGTCCTTATAAATCTTCAGATTTTATGTTTTTGGAAAACTGTATTTGTACTGTTATACAGAATGTCAAATGTGCAAAAATACTACTCACTTGAGCTCAGTAAACAGCTCAGACGCATGTCTTTTTATACAAAATCTGGGTTAAGTAAGGATCTTTTATGCTTTATTTAAACTTGGCACCACACCATTATATGATGTTAGGTGACCTTGCCAGCCTTTGTAATGCTTCAAAAGTGGAGAATGACTCATGTCAAATGAAGTTTTGTGATGATTAAGATTTTGATTAACTGATATATTTTTTATCCTACTTGTGCCTTTTGTGGATAAAGTGTTGTAACACGTCTGATAGGAGATTATTTGCACACAAGGTAAGTTCTCTCCCACATTTCAAAAGCACTGCTGACAACGGGAAGTTTTAGTAGATCTCTAGCCAGCCCTCTGCATTTTGTTCATACTTAAATTTCAAATTTGTAAAAACTGTTGACCTGACTGCTTGGACTGGTGGAGGATTACATCATATGCAGCAGAGCTGAATGCTGGACCAAGCTTTTCCTCTCTCACAGGCTTTGTCTCCTTTCTCTTACTACCTACTGCAATACAATTATTCTTGTACCATGTCCTCTGCTGCCTTATGTTCATTAACCTAGCTTTTTAAAAAATTCCTACATACTTATTTCATTATTTCTTCTTATTTCCCTTTCTTTACTCTTTCTCCAGCCTTACTGGTATTCAGTCCTATACTCCAGCTCGCTGCTTTTCTGAAAAACTATAAAACCAGGTAGATCTGTAGTAGAGGAGACACTGAACACATCATACTATCTAACATTTCTCTGTGTATTTGATGTCATAGAAGATGTTGCAGTTTTTCTTGGATCCAGGAGGGTTCCTTGTGCTGCCTGCCGATGCCTCTTTAACCTAAACATTCCCGGTCAAGCTCTGTTAACCGGTGCCATTCAGAGCCCCAAACCTGCACACACACACACACACACACACATACACATACATACACAAGCCTGCTCACTTGTCTGCATGCGTAACCTCCCACTCCCCATGCATGTCCACATCCCAAACTATAACATAGGAATTATCATCATCATCATCCTGCGACATGATTAAATCTCATGATCAATCCATGTTGCTGCATGCATAAAGGCTTTTTGTGAGTCAGTTTGACCATTGCTGACCTGTTTCCTTGGCTTGCCTTTGGTTTCCAGGAAGTCCTCGACTCTCTCCTCTGCATCACACGGTGTTCACCAGCAGCAGCCAAACATCCCCATGTGTCGTGATGATGCAGTGAGCGCTGCCATGATGCCTGCTTTCTATCTCTCTCTCTCTCTCTCGCTCTCTCTCTCTTTCCAGCTGCCTCTGGCACTAATGTGCAGCACCGAACACCTCTGCCTCTGTCACTATCCTATGCGTTGTCTCTCTGCAGCCTCATCCTATGCTCATACTGTCAGCTCTCTCACTCTCTGATTCTGATTCTCTCCCTCCTTCCTTTCTGTCTCTCTCTCTCTCTCTCTCTCTCTCTCTCTCCTCACAAAGACTTGTTAGCGCGATGCTGCTGCCGGCTGGAGCGCTGGAGCTTGACTGAGGTAAAGCAAGCCCTTCGAGATCACAGAGAGAAAAGGGGGGGTAGTAGATGTGGTGGTGTGGTGTAATGGGGTGGGGGTGGAAAGTGTAGATTCTGCTGCAAAATACCTCTTTTCCACAGTCTTCAGGAGAAAAATTGACTGAAATATATAAGCAATATTTTTCCACAATTGCAAGAAAGATATAAAAGTGAAAACACTTTCTCCACCTTTTCACACTCACATCACAGTTGATTTTTTTCAGTCCCTACAATGTTTTATACCTCACATACTTTGCATAGTATTTATAATGCAAGTGTAATGTCTTTTTTGCTTTGTGGGGATCCCTCTCTTTCTTTCCATAAAGCTAATTGGAATTTTAAATTAATAATAGACACAAATGGATCAGAAGAAACAGAGACAATGACTGGGATCCATCATTTTCACTGCGCTTTTATACAGGAAAATATTCTGAATGTAGGGGTAAGGGTCACTGACATTCAGGTAGGGAATAAAAAAACAAAATAAGAAAACACACTTTAGTTTGATCATTTAGAACCCAGTTCACAGGGATCCAATGTATCTTTGTTTTCTGGGCAGCATATCTACAATCTAACACTATAAATGGATAAGACTGGACCCTGGGAACACAGGAATGAACCTGTCTGTTTGGATGTACTACAAGTGATGCAAAAATATTTATATTAAAATTATTGTTTCAAGAAGGTTTACAATGTATTACACATAAAGTAATGAAATATGACTTAAATGTATATTAATCTCACTGAATCCCATTAATTCTACGAGTCAAAAGCTGAGATGATCGTTACTGCAGTAGAATAACTTACTGAGATGTCAGTTCATGAAAATGGTTATTTAGAAATGACAAATAACAGCTTAGGAAATATCAGTAAGAAAGTTTAGTTTTAGCCGGGGTGAGCTAAGGGTAAGTTTTCATTTGATATAACGCTATTGCTGTAGCAGTCTAGTTGGCTGAGTGCATTAAGTATTACAATAGCATAATATTTTCATAATTGCTCAAACAAATTACTAAAAAAAAGTCTCTTTGACAAAATTTTGACCAAGTATATGTAGTTACAGCGATTTTGCTTTCTTGGGCAGTATAATAGAGTCCTTAAAAGGTTGAGATGCTCACAGGCACATAGACAATATTTGCTATGGGAGGGGAAAATCACTGTTCACTTCCACATTGTCTTCACCTGATTTAGCATGCCAATCTTCCAGTCCACCATAGTTTAATGAGTTAGCATACTAACATTTACTAATTAGCACTAAACACAAAGTAACCTACATCTGAGATTGATGTGAATGTTGTTAGTTTGTATTAGTACTCGATACATTTTAATTTTGACCTGGTGATGGCTAGATTAAAAGTATTAGTGAAGATATTCCAAGGGGAACATGAATGTCTTTGCCAAATATTATGGTAATCCATCCAATACTGTAGCTGTTGAAACATTTCATCAGTCCAGTGGACTGGAAAGTAGTAGTAGTGGACCGACTGATATGGCCCTAACAATTAAAGCGTTTTCACTTTTCCAAAATGTCTGTGTCTGCTGCTTCACACAAGGACTCTACGTTTGTTAAATAGTAATTGAAGCCATTGTGAGGTGTGTGAAAATTCTCATTCTGATCATATACCTGTAGGGACAAACCTGGCAGGCTGACATGCATACGTAAAAAACAGCTGTGGAACAGCTGTGCAGGCGCAGGAGTCAAACCATGTTCCAAACTGTCACAATCAACACAATATTGCAGCCATAGTGACTTCAGTTGATCACATGCCCCAAGCGGGTGATGTTAATTTCAAAGGTTTTCAGCTTAAATTTCTCAGTGAACAGTTTTGAGGCAGCATGAGACACGCAATTGACTAAAATAAGAAAAGCCTGTTTTTGTTGTTGCCCATGGATGATGACTCACTGCCACTGTTTGTATGCAGCTCACATGTACAATAAAAATGAAACTCAAAATATAACTGAATGAAGAAGATTCACTCCCTCTACAGATCAGAAAATTTTGATGAGCCACCTCCGTAACTGAAGTTTTTGAGTATTTAAAAACAATCATTCCATCGTTCCAACATAAATCATTAGACCTTTTTCACAGCAGATATTTTGACTTGTCATAGTAGGAAACACACAAGGTTTCCTTTACTTTATTAACAATGACTCTGTTCTGTTCAAGTGTCCCAGTGAGCCATGACAATTTGACAGTCAGTCAGCATACACAAAGGAAGCAGCTAAATGGAATTCAGACATCATTCATTTTATTATTTGCACCTGTGCTTTTCTGTCATATGTCAAAATATCTTCCATGAAAAGGACCTATTTCAAAGAATGTATTACATGATCGATGTCTTCAGAAGTAAAAGTAAGCACTGCATATGAAGACAAATAGTTCCTTATAACTGTATAACATAAAGTGCTTTAGAAATGAATACATTTCTTTCAAAACTATGTGATTAGAGTGCCCTGCTAGCTCACCTGGTAGAACGCACTACGTACCATGGTTGAGTCCATACGGCCTGGGTTTAAGTCTGCACTGCCATTCCTGTCTCTCTCTACTGTCACCAAAAAACGACCAAAAAAGAAAACCTTAAAAATTATGTGATTAAGCACCCAGCCCCCACCCACGAGCCCCTAAACATTGTTGCTATAGCAATGCTAGAGCCTGAATGTTCTGTCTTCCCTGTTGTAGTTGAAAAATATCAGAAATAAAGCTACTGACAGCCTTAACCTTGAGTTTGTATGTACAGTACGCGCATACAGAGAGAGTGTGTTAAAGTGATTCGGTTCATCTGTCTGTTAGAGATTTTATTTTTTATTTTTCCAATGCCGCACAGAGGATGTGGAAAACAATATGGACTCACAAGAAGCACCTGCTTTCCAAAATTAGTTTTACAGCTTTGTGACCTACTCTAAATTTAATTATTTATTTTAATTGTAATTGGTGCAATCATACTATTTAAGAAAATATTCATAATCAACCTAGTTATTATGTTGTGCTGACGTTTCACAGAAGATGCCAAAATGAAATGACTAAATAAACTAAATCTGTCATGTGGAACATAATTGTACTGCATTAAGATCCTCAACAGCTGCTTATTCTTTTCTCTCACTTTCACTTATTAGTTAGTTAGTAATTAATTTATTAATTTAAAAAATTCTGATGCTTGTATTCTGTCAGGGTGCTGTTTGCTGTTGGATGAAACCACCAGTGCGTGGAGTAAAATGTCCTTGAACATAAGGGCAAACTACACATCACAACATAAATCAAATGTTTGTTGTGAATAAATATTCTCACATCACTGCAGAAAAGCCACAGATTCCAATTTGCTCTTTGTCAAGCATTTAAGGAGTAAAATGAAAAGTTAAAGCATTTGTAAAAAGAAAGTAAACAATATGATGGAACAGGTATTTTTTATATGTAGTTTATTGTTACTGTCGCAAATTAATATCTGACCTCCACTTGCTGTTCGAGAAGGACATTTTTTGGGGTTTGAGCTGTGCTCTGAATCGCCTTGTTTTCTCCTGGCAAAGATGGAGTGGCAATGTGCTGGAGAGGCAGAGTGATCCTTCCAATCAGCTTCCATGGCAACGGGCCACGAGAGGGAGGGAGGTGGTGGTGGTGGTGGTGGCGGTGGTGGTGGGGGGAGTCGAAAGAGGAGGAGGCAGCTAGAGGGGTTGTGGGGTGGTGGGGGCTGGGATGTGGCAGCTTCTAACGCTGAAGCATGAGGGGGAAAGCTGGAAGAGGTCTGCTTTTTCACAGCGAGAGAAAGAACATGGGGTGCGAGTGCATGTGTTTGCTCGGAAACAATGGGCACGGTGTTGGAAAACTAGACATTAAAAAAACTGATTATGTTTTGACTGTGCCGTTCTATGTATTATAGGATACATCAAATATCTTCATTATTATGAAATGGAAAACATTAGGTATAAATAACATCCTAATGGCCAATCCACTCTATCCACATTTAATGGGGATTCTTTCTTATAGGCATCCTTTCAAAGTCTGTGCTGATGTGGCTCTTAAGGTCACTAGAGGACACTGCAACTATCTGTACATGTGAATGTGGCTAGGACTGTTAGGACTCAACATCTCCACACTCAGTATTGTGTAATAAATAATGAACAAAACATACTAAGAGCCATTCCTATTGTTATTATTTGGTTTCATGTCTGCAGGGGGGGAAAGACCTAAATAGTACCAAACAAAGTAATCACTGATATTGTCTTGTATTACTACCTTAAAGGAACCTGTAGTGTGTCATTTGTAGCTACTAAATAAATCTATAGTGACCTTACAGACCATCTGTTACATGATGACAACATTCCTGCAATATTACAACATTAGTGATTTTGTGGTGACATTATTTAGGGTATTATTATTATAAGTAGCATTTTATGATATAGCTAAAGATGAGGACAGAGGCCAAAAAAAACAACATTCAAAATGAATGCTAATGTTGCTGAGAAACAGAGAACTTTTTGCTAACAAATTAGCCATATCAACCTCATAAGTTCATCTTAATGTTAAATTCACAGGTTGCTGTGCTGCACCCAAGTGGCTAAAAAATCATAATGCAGGTTTAAATACAGTACGACTCACCTTTAATTCCAACTGCATGGCATCACTATAACATTTTTAATGACGTTCCTATGGGGATTTGTTTACTTTTTGTCCACCATAACATGTCCAATTGTCTTTTATAATATAATATATCGTTTATAATGTTGCTGTGGTGTTTGAATATATCTAGTACTGGAATACCATGCTTATTGTTTTGCAAGAGAGCTCAATTTAAGTGATTCTGGGGGCTAGTAATCTCATTTACCATGGTGTCAACGACCGGTGGGGGAGGGAGTCAGTCACATTATCCACTATCACTGTAAGTTTTTGCCTCAACTTGAGTCATAAGCCCATCATTAATTCCCAGCCTCTGTCCGGCTCTGCTGCCTGGTGGGGTGTAATTGTTTCCCCAAGGACCCAGATAAATGGCTCAGCTGTCTAGCTGCTCCGTGACCCACAGACCCGTGTGTGTGTGGTGTGCTCTGGTTTGTGTGTAAGAGAGAGAAAGACAGAAAGAGAGAGAAATGGATGGATTGAAGGAGATTCTTTATCCCAAGGGCAAAAAATGCTCTGAATTACTATTGTATTTCCATTTTGACCAAAACAACCCTTTTCTTTTTCTTTTACAGCTTACATAACAATTTAAAAATTATAAATACATGACTCCTATATACAAGTAGCAACATAAATAATAGAGGTTTCTATGATGCCTAACACGCACTTCAGCCCTTAAAAGAATGACATCAGGGAGAGATAAAAATAGCTGCCAAAGCTTTTGTTCTAGGGAGTCATAAATGTCACTGTATTTGAACTGAATTGATCTGTAAAACCCATTTACTCTTCCAAGTACATAAAGCAGATGACTTACTTGGCAAGTTTATTTTCCCACCTGTATCCCTCACTGAGACTCTGTGCAGTGCATATTTCCACTCAATATATTCCTTCCAGCTGTATACATCAATGATTCATTGTCCTCCTGTTGGCATCACTTTTGACACAAAAAAATGGATACACAAAGCTGTACGAAACATTTATTAGCTTGGTGTTTTAAAGATGTGAACATTATCAACAAATGAGATTATCATACCTACATGAGCAGTGAAACATCTACAACAAATATTCACAGACCCTGCACGTCCACACAGGTCTAAAACTTCTGCTCAGGTTGGGTTGACTTTGGGTGAAGCTATGCAAGCAATTACATGAGGTCATCAAATTCAAATTTCCGAAATTAAGGAAGCTATACCATGTATCTTATTAGCTGTGTTGCACCATCTACTTTCATAAATTGCTCAACATGACACAAACAATGTCAAACAAACAACTTTAACAATCTGTCTGAATCCATAGTCCCCTTAGCAAATGAGCTAAGGACTAACTGTCAGCTAGCAAGCTAGCTAGCTTGGAGAGCTTGTGACCATGATTATGACTAGAATTAGCATGTTCCCTGCAGACAAGCACATTAGCTTTGCACCTACAGCATTTCACCTCATTCCCTTTTTTACAAGGACACTCAGATGAACTTTGCTGTGTCACCTCCAGGTGTCACCGGCCTACTCATGTCAGTTCACCACCGACATATGCCTTTTTCACTTATGACATTTTGACCTGTGACAGTAAAGCACTAGTGTAAAGATAAAGGTTAATGATGATTGAATTTGATTTAGCTGCCTCAGTTTCAGGGTCCTGGTATTGTACTTGCTGGCTCACTGTCACACTCTCAGGATTTACTGGCATACTTCAATAGGGCCATCATGGCCTCCTTCATGCAGGGTACAAGTGGTTTTCTATCACAGCAGCCACTCAATTATAGCAATTGTTTTCACCTGGTGTAAATCAGGACCTCCTAAAAGGAAAATGTACAGAACCTTGGTTCTGGGATTGAAGAACAGTTACCAACATCAAAGCCACTTAACTCCTAATTTCCTTTTTCTTTTTTTGTTTCCAATAATGTGTGCTACTATCAGTCAGAAATGCCTCAATCATTTTATAAATATGTTTTTGTCATGAATATAAACAGGATTAATAAATCTTTATCCATTTTCACTTCATTAAAATTTACATTTAATTCTTTCAAGATAATCAAATTATTTGGCAAGTGGCAGGAGTCCCACAGTGCACACAAATCTCCTGTTTTATTCACCAGTATGCTTTCATGGAACATTTTAACATGGCATGAGGCAGATATTTCCACCATATAATACCTTCAACAAAAACGTACATGAATTAAAGTTTTTCTAAAAGAATGACATCATCATTATTTTAATGAGCTTATGTTGTGGTTCTAGGTAGTGAACACCAGAGGGCAGACTTGGCATTGAAAACAGATTTCATTCATGTGATAGTGGAATAAAAGCAGGGAACCTGAGGAACCTTCAAATAGATAGGTAAAGACTCTCATTTCAAGATTAATGCCAAAACAGCCTCCAATAATAGAACATTTTAATTAAAATTAAAATGTCCACAAAATATGAGGAAATGACCTAATTAAATCTGTGATGGAAGAAATTACTTCCATTTCTCTGTTTTGCTACAGACCAATAAATACAGACCCATTCAGAAGCATGAAATTGGGCCCATACCTTGTTTGGAGACCCCATAAAAGCCTGCTATGTATACTGGGCTTTCTTGTTAGATTGAATGGGATATTTTTTCTATAAAATCATAAGGTACATTAGATCTTTTGTCAACCTAGTGGCCCATTGAAAGACCTATTCAACCCTACAATTTCTCAGGGGATCTATCTTTCCAATACACAGCAGTTCCATATTTTGCCATGTTTTATTGCTCCCTTTAAACCAGGGTAATATGTTGCAGCCAGCTGTGACGAATGTGAAAAAGGACGTCATTTTTTCCTACTCTGAAGAGAAGGAGGTGGCTGTGAACTGGTCAGGAGAGCAGATGGCATGTCCGTCTGTCTTATCTGTTTAAAGAACACTGCAGGCGAAGCCCCAAGTGAAACAAGCCAACTGCACGTCCTGGAATGATCTCAGAGCTTCCGCCCTTGCTTTCCACCCTGAAGATATCAAGATTTAGTCTTTTCATTGGACTCCAAGTCATTGTACTATGCAGTATATCCACTTTGAATACATTTTTTCTGAAATTAACTGATTAACTTTCTCATATATTACAGTCCCACAAAAGTGTGCCTAACATGGTTGTTACCCAGTATACAAACTAGCTGCACTCATATATACAGAATTAGGAGATTAGAGGACACGCTATTAACAAAGAATTACATTTTTTATCTCCATGAATTTACCAGAGCTTCACCTGAAAAGACTCCTCTCTTTGTAATCCTCTGTTTTCACCAGACCAGACTGTTACTACTCCGCATTATTATCCTCTGGCCCTATCAGATGACCTGTTGTGTTGTAATGAAGGCAAGGCAGGAAGTAATACCTCGGTAATTGGAGTAGTGTAGCCGTCATCTGATCCTTACTGACTGCTGTGTCTACCTACCCTTCTGTTTAGAAAGTGGCAGGAAGTTTCATAGTAGTGTGTACAGTGTGTAGTATTCAATGGAAAGCACACAACAGCAATTTCCAGGAATTATGTCTGGAGGTAAGCACAAAATTATTTCACACTGAAATTTGGTAATTCTTCATTATCTATTAATCTGAAGATTGTTTTCTCGATTAATTGGTGTAGTAATTAAAATGTCAGAAAATGGTCAACAATTTCCCCCAAAGTTCAATTAAACAAATCTAAGTTGCTAGTTTTTTTCTGACCAACAGTTCAAAAACAAAAAATGAGTTTGTAATAATGTGAAAACAAGCAAATATTCACAGTTATTAAGCTTGGACCAGTGGATTCATGGCATTGGTGCTTTAAAATGACTTGATTAATCAGTTTTCAAAATGGTTGCAGATCCATTTCTATGCAGATGACACGATTTTTATATGCCCCTGCTTCCACTTCAATCCAGGCTCTTACCCATCTTCAGCCTCATTTGATGCTATGCAGAAATCCCTTTCCAAGATTTGATTTAAATAAGACCAAGTACATCGTACTCTACACCTACCTGAGTGTCTTGTCAATAAAACAAGTCACAAAAATAATTACGAATTTGGCGTGAGCAGACACTCACAATTTATATTAATTTAACATTGAAATGCAATTTCTCGACTGCCATATCTCACATGTGATGAAATGTCTTTTATCACATGTGAGTTTTTAGACAAAAATGCTAAAACATGTAGAGCTGAGGGGAGCTACAAGCGATAATGCTCTCTGGTCTTCACTACAAGTGACCCCTTGCATATTAAAAATAGTCATCTAAGCCAATGTTTATTAAAAAAAAATGAATTACTATATTATTAATTTGTAGTTTAGTTTTAATGAACGTTGTGAATTATGGCTTGAAATGCACAATGTCTTCAAGAGTATAATGTAATAAACTTTGAAGAACTAGGCTTCCTAAATGTCATCTTTGGCTGAAAAGGAGTGCTGAAATCAGAGAATTTGGCATGCGCTGCCAGATCAAACCATCAAGAATGAATAATGGGTGTTGATCTGTAATAGATTTTCCTGGCTAGAGATCAGTTTTTCTAGTTGAATCCATGTCAGTACTGTGAGATGTTGATATTGCTGTATTTCATGGGAAGACTTTTTCATGGGAAGCAGAAAGACCTTTTGGCTCTCTAGGTAGATTCCATGTTAAACTATGTAAAGTGTGGGTATTTGGTGACAGCATCTTTTAATGGCTTACTGGAACATTGGACATCAGTGTGTGCGCATACTTCTGTGCACTGGCACCGTAGACAAAATAAAATCAGAATAGTTACTTCCATGTTCTTATCTTATCAGTGGGATCATATTTCAGTCTGTCCTCTAAATAAAGTCGTCTGGAAGCCTTGGCCAGGAATTCAACAATGTGGGAGCAGACACAGAACCTGCAGCATATTTATTTAATAGAAGCAGACAGTGGTTTTACCCTGGATAATAGTGAATTTTCACCAGAAAGTCTCTCTGAAGCCCCACAAGGACTGAAACATTGTCTTGCTGTGTTAAAGAAAAACTGTGCTGTGTTAGGGGGTATCCTCTCACGCCCAAATCCACTCAACTCTGCTGTGTGTGCGTGTGTGTCTGTGTGCGTGTGTGTAGTAATTATGCAACAAATCAAGATGCATATCACTGAAAATCTTCACTCCTCCATTTGTCCAGACGTCCTATTTTCTGTCACAGTTGACCTTTTTAAGTTGGTGGCATGAAATGGCATAGGGAAGAAGGTAATATAAATTGAAAATGGCATAATAAGACATAAAATTGCATTTTTATTTCACTCTTCCATGTATATGTGAGTAACTGCTGTAAGCTGAGTGGCCTCAATGGATACAGGATCCAGCTTAAAGTGACACACGTACCTGAATAATGCATCTGCCACTGGAATAAATGGAGTGATACTGTGTCCTCCAAAGTACTATCAGATGCATATATCATGACTGTTCATTCATTAAGATTGGATTATCTGGATTGGTTCTCAACTCCTTTCTCTCTCTGCCTCTGTGTTGCTGTTTCTATTGTGGCTCTGACTGACTGTTTCAGGCGTGCAACTCTCCTGCCTTTGTTTCTACCTGATCCTGTGACTAAGCTGTCAGTCTGTCTTTGCTTTCTCTGTCAGCCCCCGTTTCCCTCCTCTCTTTCAGTTGACCCCTACTCCTCTTTCTAAACTCACCTGAGTATAACAGGGTGAAAATGTTGTCTCCAGCTAACATGGCCCCACTTCCCCCAGGGCGCAACTGCACAATGTAGTGAGAATCGCACTTTAAAAATGACAGGATGAGAGGAACAGCTGGAATGTAGTTACAGAGGAAACTGGGTTAACATGTTAACGTCCCCTTTCATGCCAGGACCGAGTGCAGGAAGACACTCCCTATGAGGCATTTGTGTGGCTGGTGAAAAATTAACAATATATCCACCATCATGGCTTCAGGGCAGGCCAGTGGGGTTAGTTGTTTTGGGCCTTCCTTGATTTGTTCAGGAATAATGAGCTTTCCTACCAGTCCCAGATCAGGTGTTAAAGAGAGGATGGGTGACGCCAAAAGCTGTTTATTGGTTTCCTGAAGTCTATAGAGGTTCACTTGTGAACAGTTGTTTAAACAGCAAAGCAGATTTGATTATTACCAGCTTGTAACCCTTATGTTTCATTGATGCTCACTTTACTTCCTCATTGTTTGGGGTCCCACAGTCCAGAGTATGTCTAAAAATAATAATTATATGACCTTACTATACTCAATGTGTAGAAAAGGACGGAAGTGGTAATTTATGACTCATTACATTAAAAAGTAATTATAGTACTTTACTAATTAACAGCAAAAGTAATTTTTTAGATGAGATTAAAGTTTTGTCATTATGCAGAGTACAGGAACAGAGGTAATGAAAAGCAATTATCATCTGACCAGAAGTGCCGAAATATAGTGTTTTCTAAAGATAAATGCAGTTATGCAATACATTTCACTCTATATATAACTTGATACATTGGCCATTACATTACTTTAATTACTTAGATTAGCTCCACTAAAGGCCTTTAAAACTTCTTGGAAACTAAAACCTATTTCAAGGAAAAGCCTAAAATAACATCAATCAAGAAACTCCTCAAGCATTGTAAATGAACCTATTTATTTTGCGAATAAAGAGCATATGGAGATGCAATAAAGGAAAATATGATATTATAAAAAATATATTTCAAAGGCAATATCACCATCAAAACCATCATCCTGCAGATTATAATGCAAGTGAATATCTTCTACTACACCTGGAATACAACTGCAACTGTAAATTTGATGAAAAGAAACTAAAATACAAAAGTTAGGTCGGTAGGTAAGTTTATTGTCACAATATAACAAGTTATAGAGTGAAATTGATTTTTTTAACTCCCTTTTGCTACATAGCAGACAATATACAGTAATAAAGAATCAATTGTGAAAAATGTTAAAAGAAATAAACTATCATCCCTGGAGCAGTGCTGAGGATGAATTAGAGTTTAAGAGTCTGATAGCTAAGGGGAAAAGCTGCTCTGCAGTCTGGTGGTGTGGCAGCAGGAACTTCTATATCTCTTCCTAGAAGGCAGCAGGGTGAACATGCTTTGGCTGGGTGGGTACTGTCCTTTAGTACCCTTTGGGCTCTGCGTAGGCACCTCACCTCACCGATATCCCTGATGCTCAGGAGATGGGTACCAAGGATCTTCTGAGCAGTTTTAATCACAGAGCATTCCAGTCCTGGGCCGTGCACCTCCTATGATAATTTGTGATGTTTCTAGTCAGGATGTTTTTTATTGCTCCTATGTAAAAGCTGACAAGAACTTGGTGTGGGAATTTGGCCTTCTTAAGCTTCTTCAAGAAATACAGTAGTTTTTGAGCTTTCTTTACCAGAGTGGGGATGTGAGACGACCCTGTCAGGTTTTCTGTGATTCCCAGGAACTTGAAACTGTTCACCTGCTCCACCTCAGTCCCACAGGCGTAGACAGGAGTATGTGTCTTTATCTCCTCCAAAATCTCTTCATATCGGGGTATGCAGTCCTGGGTGTACAGTGTGAACAGGAGGGGGCTGAGCACACAGCCATGGTGGGCTCCCATGTATACCAGGCAGAGTCCATGTTTGGCCAAATTTACTGTTAAATGTTGATTTTTACCGGCAGTTTTCGTCAAAACACTATTTGTGCCCATAAAGCATGTTACAAATAACATAACGTTTCGTTTATGTTGATTAATACAGTGAAAATTGATCAATATTCCTATGACCAAAGAACTCCCATGCTTTACCGGCGATAACTTGAAAACAGAACATCCCACAGTGATGAGTATGGTATTATTCTCGAGCAGATCTTTCATTTGAAGTGCGCGTGTCTTTGTAACACGAGTCGGCCACCAGACAAAGCTGTCAGATCTCAGAGAGGGATTGCGCAATACCAAGATGGCGTCGCGGGAGAAATTTTGTAGACAAAAGTGCTATTTTTGGACTAAAAACAGAGAAAACAGCCAAAGTAAGTCAGGCATTGTAATTTTAAATATATATTGGTGCGTTTGTTGTTATTGTTATCCAGCTATTAGTCCTCGAGTTTGGCTATATGAGTGATTTGATCAGCTCATCTCAGGAGGCTCTCAGCTTTAAAGTGAGTGGCCGGAAGTGAGTGTAGGGAAATATCTGGAGGGTTATAAATGGAGGCATATGCAGTGTTCACAGGGCGTAAAATGTTGCGATATAACCCTATTTAGATGCTTGGTACTAAAAATTGTACTTCCTTGAGATTTAGAAGATGTGACACTGTGAAAAAACCCTTTAAACATGAATGATGGTCAGCAATTAAGTACATTTACTGAAGTGCTGTAGTTAAGTACAAATTTGAGGTTGGCCTAGAGTATTTTCTTGTCATGCCACTTTCTACTTCTACTCTACATCTCAGAGGGAGATTTTGTACTTTTCACTACATTATACCAGATTGTTTAAGTTATTAGTTACTTTACAAATAAAGATTTTTACACACAAATACTTAATAAAATGTGTTTTCTTATAAATTAATAAACTACCCAACAAGTACAGCAGACACGATAGTAGACTGACATTGAAATTAACTGGCAACAACTTTGATTGTCATGGACATTTTTTAATGTACATTTCATGGTTCCACCTTCACAAATGTGAAGATTTGCTGCTTTTCCTTCTAATTATTTTTAGTTATTCATAATCATTTTGAGCATTGTGCAAAGCAAGCGTTGTGAATGTGTCACTTTGGGTGATTGTGACGTCATTTCTCACTATTTTTAGTATTATGAAAATAGTCAATTAATAGAGAAAACAATCAGCAGATTAATCCATAATGAAAATAATCATTAGTTGCAGTTAAAACTCAACAACAATTACATACATAACCGTACTAACAGTACTAATTTTGATATTTTTAAAGCAGGTACTTTGGTACTTTGACTCAAGTAGAAATTTAGATTGAAGATCTTTTTTTAGCTGTGTACTATTTAGCAAGAGTACAGGATTTGTGTAATCCATCCACCACTGGTCACCACCAATCACAGCATATGAAAATCCTGAAACAGGTCTAGTTCTTAAACAAGACGTCTGAAAATTTCAGTTCAAAATCGTGTTTATAAGCTATTATCAAGTCAATTCATAAAACTATCATAAAATTCTGAGTCATGAAGTATCAAGGTGATAAAACAATGTTAACTATGTTTTTAAGCTCTCCAGGAAATGGAGCATTAGGGTCATCAACCTTACAGGACCAGTAAAACTTCTCTTTCCTCCTTTTTTCTCTGCCGGCCTCCGTCTCTTTCTCCTTTACTTTGCTGTCATTCCTTTGGCCTGTTATTATTACTTTGCCTTTCTGAGCCCACATGTGAGTTTACATAGGCTTCTGTGTATGTCTGAGTCATTTCAGGGCAGGGGAGAGAGGAAAAAACTTCCCCTGTGAACTTTTTCTTTTTCTCCTCCTCTTTCCTGCAGCCATTCGGTGTGCCTGCACAACCCAGAGAGCCTCCCAGACAGAGAGGAACCCCGGTGACTCCTGCATCTCCATCTCTGTTTCTCACTCTCTCATAACTTCCTCTGTCTCTCCCTTACTTCCTCGCCCCACCTGATTTGACTCACACAATAGACTTCCCCTCTAAGCACCAGCCTGAAGGGAAAGGGAGGGAGATACGGTTTCTCTACAACAATGGAAATTCAATCAGGAAATGGAGAGGAGGTGGCGAATGCTGTGTCGGTGACCTCGGGCTTCGTTTCCCGTAGTCCCTATGGGTTGCAGGTAGAGCCGTCAGACGATCCAGTGCACAGAGAGGACCTGCAGGCTGCTAAGAGGATTGAGAGGTTTGACATCCCACTTGATAGCCTGAAGAGGATGTTTGAGAAGCCTGCTGTGGCAAACACAGTAAGTACTACCACTGTGCATTTTTACTTTAGATGTCCTTTTTTGTGCAATGAAATTCCACTTTTCTCCAACTATATTGATTGTTAAGTAACTGCCATGCCTTGCACTTTGTGCTGAATCTGTCTAATAGATGGATGGGTTTGATGCAACCTGCATTTCAACAAAGTGAAAAGCTTTTACAACCTTCAAAGAAATCTAGTGACATGACTGTGAGGTCAGACAAAACAGATCTAGTGTCTGAGGTGTGAAACTTTACACTAGTTAGACTTCACTGTTGCAAGCTGTTGTTTTCTTCTTCATGTGATGGCTCTGCTGAGTCAGTATCAAGACTGAAGACTAAACAATATTACTATTTATCTCTCCATTTGCTTTAATATGATTCATGCGGTTTTCCGTCAGTGTTTTGACTCTGGTGAAAAATGCTTACAGTACACGTCTCCTTGCCAGATAGGAGGGTGGCCTTCTCCCTCCTGTTTTGTTTTTCCATCTCAGCTGGCTTCTTTAAGAGGAAAATCTAAGCCTGTTGGAAGTGAAGTGGTTCATTAGTGAAAACCTCCCGTTTACCAAATGTCTGATGATGAGACAAAAAGGCCCAGATGACCTACTTTTTGCTCCTAGTTTGGTTGTGACATCAATTCTAACCCCTTAAAATATTCCAAGGACACTGAGCTCATGATGGTGCATGGAAACTGCTCTCTTCATGGGATCCAAACTCTTAAAACTAAAATCCACAACAGTGCATTATGGGGAATGTAGTTCACAGTGTGCACCACTGCCAACTGGTTGCACAGATATGCACCGGCTGCTTCTGTGCAGTGCCACTGGGTTGCTGATATTCAACACCCTGTTATTTAAGACCTATTTGGGGAGCTTTATGGTTAAGCAGGGTTTTAAAAATAACCCTGTAATTGGTATGTCGGCTGCTGCTGGGAGCAGCGAGAAGCTTCTCCGTCAGGCCAGAGTCAGAGCGGAGGGAGATGTGGCTCTATTAGAATCAAATCACATCTGGCTCCTGAGATGAAAACATTTTACAGATTACTGTGGTTAATGATCCACATCACTAAAGCCAAGAGTCGAAGACGGGATCTTTTGAGGTTTTATGTTGCTTTTCAGTCCAGCTGTGAAGGCTTATTTATCCTTATTTTTGTCATCAGGCATGTGTGTTTGGGCGACTGTGGTATGAGCCATAACAGTCTCGAAAGATAAGGCCTCCACTTTGGTCTTATTATGGCTGTTTTATGTTGCAGTGACTCACTGACCACAAGTGGTGTATAAAACCGTCCCATCTTTGTGCTCACCATTAGGAGAATTTTCTTAGCCTTTTGATAAACAAAGAGTCCCTGAGCCGTTTGTGTGCTTCAGTTTTATCACTTGTCTCTTTTTGTTTATGGAGTTTGACTCGTTAAAGCTGCTACAGTGAATGATTTTTATATAAACAATGGTTCAAAAGACTTTGTAATGTGAAAGGGGGTTCACTACAGATAATCCACATACTCAGCTCTACAAGTGTTTTAGCGTCTTTAACCTCATTGGTTTGGCTTTTTGGTCACTTTCTGTTTTGATTCAGTCTTGCTGCTCTCAACAGGCAGCTGTTTACAGTAAAAAACCTTCTGTATGTTACCTGCCTGTATACACCAAACAGCAGACAGATACAGTTGACGTATTGAACCACCCGACCTCTTCCTTCTGTAAACTTTGTGGCGCTTCCTCAAATATATATTATTTTATTATGTATTTGTTTTAAGGCCGCTGGAAGGCTTTGACACTGGAATGCAAACAAAGATCAGTACAATATTGTACAATACAGGCGTTTGTTTCTGTTTCCTAGCTTATATTTCTTTATATTTCATCTACAGTTGATTTCACATGTAATTATGAGGTTTAATATCCTCATTTCAGCATGAATTCTACTAACATCACCATTTTGGGAAACTGAAACTTCACTTTCACTTTCACTGTTGACATATAACAGCTCGTTAACTTGCCACTTTACAGTAATTTCCATCAAATTCAAGTTTTGCATTTGACTCCTCACTTTTTTACCCAGGGAAGAGAAAAACATATTTTTATATAATCTGTTTAAAATAACAAGCTACAGCGGGCCACATGCTGGTGTTGCAACACACGCTGCCTGTTAGCATGGTATCATAAGTGCTTGTAGTCTGTATCTTTTCTTGAAGAAAAAAAGCCTGTAGTCTGTGTTAAGGAAGCGTATGGGCAGTGTTCCCAGATTTCCAGAGAGAGGAGAAAACTACAACATGACCTTGTCCCCAGGTGATCTGTAAGGCTGAGCTTAATATTTGATGATGCACTGTATTTTTGTTTCTGTGCCCCATTTCATTTATTTAAACGGTGTGACATCATGTATGGCCAGCCATAACAATGACTGATGGATTTCCAGGAGGCCGCTCAGCAGTGGCCAAAATCCTCAGTGAGGGAGAAGACGGTCTGCATATACCACAACCACAGACGTGAAGTGATGCAACGGTTTATCTTGAGTGCAATGAGCTTTCGCTTGTGTAGCGGGCCGTCCTCAAGGGATGTTGGCTTATGTTTACAACATCTGTCTGACCTTCTGGTCATGACTGTGCACACAGGGAAGAATACAAACATACGGATGCACATGCATGAGAGAGATGCTGTGCTACAATGTTATTTCTTATAATGCCATGGGCATCCACAGAAGCACACAAGTATACATCGTTCAGTAATTGACATGCATGCTGAAATGCTTAAAAATAGGCAGTTAATCAAGAATGTTAAGCATTTGCTTATTAGACTTTCCATTATTCTGTAGCTCATTAAAATGTTCTCTCATAAATTAGTAGTTACATAAGTTAAAATGTTTCTGACTTGGCTTTCATTCATGTTGTGATGTCTGCTGTTGGCCAGTGGGTGGCAGTGCAGCATCTGTAAGACAATTAAAAACGGTCTATAAATCAAAGTCTGTGAGAAGGAGGATAAATGATATGTTCTTAATCGGGAGATTATCACAGGGAGACAATTACTAATCACCTGTTGTTAATTGGAGTTAATTCTTAACCTGACACCTGAAGGTGTCTTAAAATGTCTTTACTCTTTATCAGGATTTGCGTAAATGGCAAAATATCTAATTCCAATAATTTAAACGGATTTCATGCTATGGGGTAAAGCTGGTCACACCTGGTTAACAGGATAACATGGTAAAGCAGATAAAATGGGAACCTTACATTAGTGAAGGACCCGTGCTGTCTGACTCTGCAGCTGATGAGGTGTCCACATGAATTCAGACAGTGGCACAAGAGGTCTGGAATGTTGCCTTGGTTTATTTTCATAACTTGTACCATCACTGTCACTCACCTTCATGTGTCTGGCTGAATAGACTGAATATACATTTGTCGTTTTCATGTTTTTTCTATAGCGCTTTCATAAAATGCTCTCAACAAATGGCCTCTTTTCAAAAGGCAGTATTCAGTTCAAAACACACTAAATGGAGCAATGCATCAGGCTTATAATTTATTTCTATAGGTTTTTTTTAAGTCACCTTTCTCCAGCTTTTAAGCAAAGAGGGGGGATTTTGGCGCTCTGCCATGTTGAAAAATCCCACTTTAAAAGTGTCAAATGACATGCTGGAAGATGAGAATGAGACAGCCATCTGGCTAATGGTGAACCATTTTCCCCCAAAATACAGAAATCAATCAATACGCACCGTCGTTCCTAAACGCACTTAATTAAATGTTAAATAAACTAAAAGCCGCAATGTGTCTGCAAGAAATTGATCCAGGCTTGATGAGGACACCGGCGTCCTCATCCAGTCCATTGAGCTCGTAAAAATTCCATTAACGTTTACCCGGCATCTCTTTCGTCTCAGTTTCACAGATTCAAATCTTTTAATGGAGCTGGCAGCGACGCTGCGTGTGTGACGTATGCTAGTCTGTTTTGCGATGATGACTTGTTGCTCGCCACCTTGGCTCTGAGAATAGTTGCACTGTTACATGGTCTGCCAAACACAGCTCGGAAACCCCCCGATGACTCAGACTCACTTGTCTACCTGGTGTTTGTTTTGGGTATGGATTTGGCAAATTGAAACATACATAAAATTCTGCTCTGTGTTGCTATCATTATTTGTTAAGACAGCCCTTTTCCCCCCAGAAGTACACCTCTTGTGGTGCATTAATTACCCATAGCTGAGTAATGAATGCTTATCTCCGGGCCTTTTCCATACAGATTGTTGTGTGACTCTGGTTGTTGTTTCTCTATCACAGTTAGACACCCACAGCCTCACAAGAGCATATGTATTCAACGATTAGCCAAAGACCTCAAGGCTTACTTTTTCAATCATTTATTATGTCACTATGTCATTGTGGGGGAGCACAAGCCATCTCTCATCTCTGCCATTCATCGTTGCCATAGCAAAGACAAGAGGAAGCAGACTTCACAAAAGTTTTCCAATGCAAATCTTTTTGACCATGTATCATAAATGAAAGGTCAAAAATGAAACCTCTTGGCCGGAGCAGAGAAGAACAGTGCTCAGAGTCACGTGGGACAATGAGGTTACAGTTTAACAAGAGTCTAGCAGCGCTGTGAAGCTGTACTTACCGCAGGCACAGCAGGGGCTTTGAGATAAATGCTAACATGCTCACAATGCTTGCATGCTGGTGTTTAGCAGGTATAATGTTTACCATGTTAGTGTGTGTTTAGCATGCTAATCAGTGTTGGAAATGGCCACGTTTTACTTGTGTTCACAGGAAAAATACATTCACAGATTTTTTAAATAAACTAATTCTTAGTGAATTTACTCAGTATTATCAGAGCTACATATTTATGTCTTTCTAAGATTGTAGAGATCTACTGATTATCATACTTGATGCTGCTGCTGCTTATTCACCTCCCAAAAACATGTTCTTCTATTCTCTCCCCTGCTGCTCATTTCACCTCTCCAGCAACAACAATGAACACACATGAATCGATAACCAATCAAGATAATATTATTATATTATCCAGACTAGATATGTCAAAGACTCCACAAATGTTTGAGGAAATTAGAAAGTCAACCACCACCATGAATTTTGACGAGTTAGCATTAGACACAAAAAGTGTCTATTAGAGGGTTTTATACATCGAACGGAAAGAAAATTATTTTAACTTCTAAGTTTGGCAACTCATCACACTTTACATGCCAAAGAATCCAAATTTGATGTAGTAGTTTTTACAGGTTTAATGGAAAAAAGGCCGTGCTAGTGGGAGGTTGAACTAATTATTGACATTATCATGCTAACATGCTCACAATGACAATGCTAACAAGCTAATGTTTAGCAGGTATAATTGTTACGTTCAACCCCTTAGTTAACATTTGGTAATTAGGATGATGAGTTTTGCAGGTATTTTTTTATAAACCCAAATATTAAACACATTTAAAATTTGAACTTAGATGTAAAGCTAAAGGTTCACCAAATCTTATACAAGCCGGAGAACATAAATGTTTTTACCAAATTAAGTACTGCCTTATTTTACATATCCTTTATTTTTGTAATCATTTTCTCTGAATTTTCCTTTTTGTACACTGAAGACAGAGACAAACTTAATTATTTCAGTTATTTAGGGTTGCATTAATAAGTAGTAGTAAGTGATTTACAGAGGGATTTTCTTAAAGGAACACTCCGACTTTTTGGGACTTTAGCCTATTCACCTTATCCCCCAGAGTTAGATAAGTCCATACATA
>JAPMOB010226475.1:0-12309 GCA_029875015.1 Lepomis gibbosus
GTGTGTGTGTGTGTGTGTGTGTGTGTGTGTGTGTGTGTGTGTGCGTGCGTGCGTGCGTGCGTGCATACTAGAAACAACATGCTATGTATTCTTTGAGAGAAACCTGCATGGTCTGCTCTGCTTTGGGAAGTCAGAATGAATGCATTCCTTTTACAGAGACAGACACACAGGCACACACTTGTCTCTCTTTTCCTTACAACACCATACAGAGGTAATTGATCTGTGAGGAATCTCGGGTGTTGCTGCCACTGTGTGAAAGCATGTGTTTTCTGTGTGTAGCAGGCAGTGGGTCAGGGGCCTGTGTCAACATCTCCCGTTGGTAATGGCTGGCTAATGTATACCTACACTTATGGAACTACATGCCTCCACCATTTCTCTCTCTTTACCCTTTGTTTAGCTTTGTCTGTTTCTCTTGTGTAAGCTAACTACATATCCATGAATCTCTCCTCAGTCTCTTTCTCTCTCACACTCACTACTTAACTAATACTTTAGTTAAAATATCTGTTCATGAAAATATTTAGGAAGGTTTATAGGGTTACTTCAGTGATTTAGTATTGCACTTGTATAAGGTTGGGGGACACGGGTGAGGTAAAGGTTATGCCTTTATAGTTGAAATTGGACACCAAAGGCAAAACATTTTATCTATCAATTCTAGACTTTGAAGCCAGAACAGAAAGCAAAATTTTAAAGTTAAATAAGTCTGACAATAAATCAGCCAGTATCCATGTAATAAAAATATACGCATTTCATAGAAAAAAAACCCAACACTGATAAGGATCCCCGTAAATATTTTTAACAAGAGTTATGACTAAGATATACTTTAAAGTTGGAAAATAATGCTTGCTGATGGACAACCACAGTATGTAATGACAGATCAAACATACTTGTTCAAGCAATTTCTTGTTACTTATTGGCTAACATACGTGCCAATAAGCTGGTAACTGCTTTTAATTAAAAGTAGCCGTGTGATGGTGTAAAATTATCCACTCCACTCATGTAGCGGGGCAATATGACATATAGTTTAATATTAACAAATTTTTAAAAGACTAAAATTATACTACAACACATGCAGCACAGAATAATTTAAGCTTTCAACTGAACTGAAAAACTAAAACAATGCAGCTTGCTTTCTGTGTGTCTGAAAGCACTTCCTGTTTTGTGTGTGTGTGTGTGTGTGTGTGTGTGTGTGTGTGTGTGTGTGTGTGTGTTGTACTTTAGTGACATTAAAAAGCTAAATTGCCCACTGTCACTCAATAAAGGGTTAAAGTGGTCTGTAATTTTGTAAAGTCCTGGACTTAAGGCTCAGGCGGGGTGTGTGCTGTTTGCGTGGCCGCCTCTGTTAGAGTATTTGTGTGTGTGTGCATTTGTAAGTGGTCAACAGTGCCTTAAAGCGAATGGGAAAGTGCTTCCATTATAGTGTCTGATGGCTCAAACTGCACACTACACAGCATGATGGGCTGAGCGAGAGACAGAGAGAGAGAGAGAGAGAGAGAGAGAAAGACAGACAGATAGAGAGAGAGACTGACTATGATCGTGTGCAAACTAGTGTGTAATGGGAGCCAGGTGTGTGGCTTTGTAAGAGTAAGGAAGACCTCCTGTTGCTGTGACTCTGTTCTGTCTCTCACGGGTCAGGACTCAAAAACACGCACACACACACACACACACACACACACAGTGCCCTGTTTCTTTCATTATCAGTGTTACTCGGCTGACCCTCACACTACATAAGTCAAAGACCTTTGACAAGAGACCACACAACCTCTCATCACACACTCACTTCAACAAGATCAGAGTAAAATATGACGGGCAGAAAGCCCTTAGATCACGTGTAAACCACACATACAGTACACACTACCAGCAAACAGTCTCTCTCTTACACACACACACACACACACACACAATCACACTACCTAACCCTGCAGTACTGCGAGCTCCGCCCCACCTTTCACCACCAAGATAAATGCACTCCTTTCTCTGGTTTCATTCCTTAAAAAAAGCTTACACACAGAGAAAGCAGCTTGGACTATTAATTTCTTCCTTCAATCATGACCAGAATTATATAATGTAAATGCCATAAACCACTGTAGAAACAGAGACAGATGTAACCTTATTGTGAAAATCTCCTTGACTTTCCAAGTGAGCCTTAAAGAACCGCCGTGACAAAAAGAAACAGCAAAAAGAGCGCGCATATCACTCATCAATCATTCACTCATACGAGCTATTCCCAAAACATCTGTCTGCCAGCACATTGTCACACAGCGACTGCATTTAAATTTTGAAAACTGGGGAGAAAAAGTAAACGCAAAGTGCAGTGAAAGAAAAAAGCTAAAAAAATAAGGCCCGAAGCCATCAAGTCAAAAAAGTGATAGCTGTCATTATCTGCTGTGGAAGATCACTCATCAATCATCAGGACTTTCATGCTTCATTATTGTTCATGTCTGTTCCTCCCACAACTCTTTTCACCAAGTATTTTCTGTCTCTGATAACGTTTTAAGCTTCTTCCTTTAGTGTGCCATTTATTCCCCCCCACTTCGTTCTCAATAGTTTGCCTCTACATCGCCATTTAGATCTGTGCCATCTACAGATAACATTGTAAATCAGACATGGGGCCATCACCTAACAGGAAAGAGGCATTCTTTAGACTACACAGTATTCCTTTGTTAGGCAAAATTGTAAGCAACCTACAAAACGGGCAGCATTGTTTTTAGCACAATTGCCCAGTTGTTGAAACAAGTGGTTTAGTTTGTTTTCCTCCTCATAGTTGAATACGCAGGTTCACATGGATGTTTATAGAAAACCCTAACCCACACTCAGACACAAACAACAGTGGAAGGTGAACAAGGTTGTTGCTGTCATTTCTGTGCAGCACAAGTTCAAAAGGAAGAGCAGTCTGCACTCAGGTCTGCAGCTGAACTGCCTGTTTCCTCTGGCAGTTCAGAGAGTGTTATAGAGTTCTATTAGCCATTAGAGTGCTGGACCCCGTCTGAGAGGGAAGCTAACTAAGATGATTAACAGTTTAAACTCTCATTTAACATGCAGAAAAAGCCCTGGTCATGGCACTCTTCACTTTGCTCTCTCTCTACCTCTTCCACTCCCCTTTGAGGCTGAGTAATATTAAGTTCATAGCCCAGTGCCTTAATAGATGTATTAATATAACCAATGGGCTTCTGAGAGCATGAAATTATCTTTGAACGATGAATTAAAGTCTTATTGATTGTCTGTAAGGTATTCACTACACAGCAGACAATTTGAAACATGCTTTGCTGATGGGATGATTGTACCGAAGAACGAATGGATCGCTACCTGGGTGGAATGGATGAAGGAATGAATTATCAAAATAACCACAAATTATAATTCAAGCATGGAGAGATTATCTGCTGGAAGCACTTCACAGCTTTAGTAATAAGATGGTAATAGTGGCATATCTGAGCAATATTAGACTAAAATGTAACAGGGTCAAAAACAAAGGGGAATAATGGAGAAACACATTTAAAGATAGAAAGCAGGCAAAGCTATTTAGTAATATTATAGTAAGATTTTGGTAACAACATGGTAACCTAACAATAAAATGCTCAGAGCAATGTTTAGATTTTTTAAAATGGTAATATGGTGAAATAAAAGGGAGTAATAACCTGATAATAATAAGGTGATTAGGTTGATGTTTTCACAGCATTATAGGCTATCAGTGTAATAACTTCAAAACCATTATCGGTCTTTTCTCAGTTGACAAAGAACAATTACAAAACACACCTGCAGGGTATAAGATCAGTGGAATAGTGTTGATCTATTCTGAGTCGGTACACTGTTATTTTAGTTCAGTGCAGTAAAGTCAAGCAAACAGTTGTTGTTCTCCTTCTCCAGATCAACATGAAACAATAATGCTGCGGCGCTGCCCCAAGCGTGTCAGGCACTTTAATGTCCGCTTCAGTGCAGAATTAAATCATTAAATGTAAACTCCCAAGAGGCAAGGTAGAGTGTGATGTGTACAATACACCACACAGAATACCATCTAGATGCTACACACACACACCTATATGCTAAGAGTGACAAGAGTATTGCTTTACTTCGAAAAATAAAACGTTTTTCCTCACACACCTATCTCCTTTCACGAAGCCTTTCAATTGTTGCTTTCCATTTCAGACAATTTTAAGGCTGCCACAACTATAATGAACCCTCCACCGAAAAACAACTGTAAAGAGACAGATACAAATAAAGGGAAGAACAAGAGGAAATAAAGAGGATAAGTAGAGAGATACAAAGAAAAAGTGTTTATGTGCTAAAACAAAAGTAAGTAAATTGCACATTGTGGAAGAAAGGAGACACAGATATAAGGTGACGAGACTGAATCACCATTTCACCACTTGTATTTATATAATGGTGGATGAGAAGCCAAACTCTGACTATACTGTCAAAGACATTGTACAGGTCTTACACCAAATGTATCTGTCCTCATCAGTGTTAAACACTGTAACGTCAAAATTATCTGAAGAAATTACTTTCATGGAATATTAACCTAATGAAGCAGCACTTCCCTTTTTTAATATCAAAATCTTTAAAAGTCAAAAGGCACACGAAGGCATGGAAAAATATAAGTTTACTAAAAAAAAACTAAAAAAAAAACAATGATATATAAAGCATGTCTGAACTGGAACTGCATTTGAACAGTTGTCCTGATACTAAAATTTTGCCAGCAATATCTATGAAATTATTTCCCTGACATGCCGTCTTTCCATACTTGCTTGTTTAATTAAAAATCCCTCCCTGATTTAGAATGAAGTCCCAGTGTGAACAGGCAACCTTGATCTACAATCTGCCTGCATATTGTTCTCTTAACAATAATAAAGCTAAATATAGATTTCTGCTCCCCTTTTTTCTTTCATCCTTCAGATAAGAAAGACCCTCTTTCTCATTTTCTCTCATTCATCAAATTACCTTTTTCCATTTTTATTAGTTTCACAGGATAATCACCTGAGGAGAAGTCAGTTGGGTTGGAGGTAGGAGGATGTTATTAGAGTCTTCTGCAAATGTAGACATGCAAACATATACACAAATATGCAAAGAGAAAATTATACGTTCATGTTTATTTCACACACACACATACACACACACTTGTACTTGGTAATGCTATAGATATAAAGACCACATTTTGCACATACACAAAAGAAAACATGTTCAGACAAGATCTAGTCACACACGTATGTAGGTGTGCACACACACCATCATTACTCTGAATCTAAAGTCTTCTGAATCTATTCTCCCACCCAACTCTCTTAGTCATTGTTCCCATAGCAACAATAAAGTTTGATTATTGCCGATTTGCCCCTCTATATATTTCATCATTGTTCATGTCCATTCCTCCCACAACACTCATTTGTGCCCCCTCCCCTCTCTCTCTTTCTCTCAGCTACTTGTCTGTCTACTTATTTTACTCTCTATTTCCTATACTCTATAGTCTGAAGAAAGAGTGTTTAACTAAGGCTATCTGATCGTAAATCTCCTCTCCAAACACACATTCTCAACGTGTTTACTCCCCTGCCTTCCTGACTGTCTGGATGTTTGACTGTTGCCTGCGTCTCTGTCTCCCAACTGTCACAGTGTCTCTCTGGAAGTCAGTCCTGCGCTCTCTCTCTCGCTAATGCTGGCTTTAGTTAAGCCTTTGTTTAACATTAGCACAGGAAGACAATCAAAAGCCACTTTCTCTTTGTGTGTGTTTATGTTGGTTTCCTGACAAAGTCACACAAAAACATGCATGCCAGCATGACACACACACACACACTTTCAGGCACACCAGCCAGCAGTAGATTGACACAGTAACAAAGCCAGAGTTCATAAACAAAGAGCCCGTTTGTTTGGACTGGTCGGGTTAAAAAAGATGGAAAGCCAATAAAATGACTTGGCTCAAGAGGAGGTGGGGTGAGAGGTCAAGTGTTTTAGTGTTTTTTTCAGAGAGAGAGTGTGTGTGTGCGTGTGAGTGTGTGTTCATCAGCTGTGGTGGTGGTCTTTACGTAGTCATTCACTCCACACAATACCCTCACTCGCTCCTTATTCATTTTCTTTTAACACAGTCACAAACACACATACACACACACACACACACACACACAATGCAAAAGTCCAAACACTGACACAATGACACTCCCTTCAAACCACACACACACACATTAATATACACACTAATCTGCTGATTGATTGTGTTTGGTAAAGCCTTCAGAAATAATCATGAACACTCAATTAGTTAATGAAGTAGCAAAGCGACAGTGAGACAAATTGAATTTGTAAATGTGTTTTCATTTCTTTCAGACAAATAACGTTTGCAAACTTGCATGTAGAAACCGTCGGCCGTGTATAACTCAGACCTAGAGAGGTTTTACGGCTCTCTTCAGCTATTTGCATTTTACTTTGTTGTAGGTATGAATTTAAGCCTGTGCATGAAGTAGGACATTATTTTTTTCCAATTTTCCAGGGAAAGAAAACAGCTCAAAATTAAAACTACCTGTCCTCCAGACAGCCAATTCAAAAACATTGTGTTGATATGAATAAGTTGTGTGAATAGTCATTCAATGAAAGCTGCACACTACCAGTGTGTGTTTGAGAAAAGTGAAGAAAGAGATGCTACAACACACAAGTATGAATGAGGACCATGAAAACAAAACAGGCTTCTGTTTTACTTTAAAATTCATGGGTCACTACTATTAAAAAGGCATGCAAACAATGTTTATTTAGTTATCATTTATAGTCTTTCTCTCCAACATGTCTCTGTTTGTCTTTCTGTCTCTCTGTTTACATATCACTCTTTCCCCCTTTGTGTCGACACACGTGGCCATTTTCCCTCACGCTCACAGGGATTTATAGATTTTTAGATTTATAGTTTCTTCTTCCCTTGTAGCCTTTAGGAAAGTGACAGTTGAGGTTCAGGTGAAAGAAGACCTGAAACACACATGAAATGAGAATAAGGGAGTGGAACGGGATGAAGGGTATCAGACAGAGAAGCAATCCAAACAGAAAAAAAAAAATGTGTCAAACAGAGACCCATATATGAGGCTGGGTCTGTCTTGGTGACATTCCCAATGGTATTTTAGATTTGAAATAAGTTCAAATGCAGAAGGAAAAAAAACACAATTGATGAGTTCCAATTCAGACAAAAGTGGGGGGAAAAAGTGTGTAACACAAAACAAAGATGACAAGGTGTCTTGCATCACCGGGGTTGTACGCTCTGTCTCTCAGTGTGAGGAAGACGAGGGAGGCGGGAGAAGTTAAAACGGAGACAAAACTGTGGGGAGTAGGGAATGGAGTGAGTGGGGAGGAGAGAGAAGTGAGGGCAAAGTAAAGAGACACAGTGACGAGAGGGAAAAAGGAGGCATGAGTGCGATGTTTGAAGATGAGCAGTGTCCCTTGGTGACTCTCGCTTCCGCTCTCCTTCGCCTCCGCTGCCAGATTAAACGAGGATGGAACAGAGCGATGGGAGGGAGGAACAGGAGCCGAGGGGAGAAGGGAGGGGTTGTAAGTAGGGCTGACACCCTGCTGTGACCCCATCAATCAACACATATATAGACACACACACACACACACACACACACACACACACACGGGTATGCCCCCCCCACTGCTAATGAGCTATGTACACAGAGGGTTGTTTGTGTGTATTTTGGCAGAGCTCTATGGATGCGCATACACAAATTCTTAAACAGACACTCACAAGGGAGCACGCACAGCAAGGTGTACACAAACACCAGAAATAAATTCAAATGCAAAATATAAACCAACATGTAGACTTCAAGTTCTTTGTGTGTAGTCTGTATCTGGGCTGCAAATACCATCTTTAAAAGTACAAATTCATGCTTCCACCCGCATATCCACATTACCTGTTTTGTTTTCCTCTGTACATACAGTTTATTCACTGGACGTATAGTTTGTCCTTATGTTTGTGACAGACATAGATGGTCCAATGAAATCCTCCTACATCCTCCACCTGTTCAGAGCTCCATTTGTATAATTGGGGAGCAGCTGGCTGATGGCTGTACTGTACTACACAGACGCGCACACACTCCCTGATGCTTACAACTGACTCCTAGGTAAAAGCTGAAGAGCTGTTAGTGCAACAGTGGTATGCTAATCTCTGTTTTTCTGTCTGCGTCTAGGATACATCTCTATCTCTTCATTCAATTCATTTAAAACTCATTTACTTGATGAGTCGTCATGCAAATCTCTGTATTGCACTGACTGCTGGAACACTAAAAATGATTGAAATGGAATTGATATTGTCCCACAGAGTAAAATGATTATCTATAGGAGTAATGCAGCATCTGAATTTGTTTGTGTCTGCACTTTAGGTTCTCTACATGAGAGCACCAGCCAAATTTGTTTTCAGTATCCATCTGTGTAACTTCCTCACTACATGTGCTTCTTGCCCTTATTTAATATGATTTTAGAGACACATAGTGATCATGCACCCTCGCACGCACGCAGATGGTTCATAAAGTTAATATTTTAATAGATTCAAATTAACTTATATTGGGATTATATTCATACAATACCCAATTCCAGTCACACATACATAAACATTTTAATTTATGAAGGCATATATCAATAAACAAAAGGGCACGCATGCAGACAAACATACCCATTCACACACATACAGGTAAATGCATTCACACAGGTGACAAAATGTAGGTCTAACAACACTTTTTTTCATGTGTCTACGTGCACATATGCTTGGCTGTGTGTAGCGATATTATTATTATTATTGGTATTTAAATGATCTCAATTAAGAGGAAACAAGTTGAGGGCTTGTGCACTTTTAATGATGCATGGCCAGTTAATAACAAACTTTATTGAGTATTATATTATAATTTTATGATAAGGTTGGTTGGGTGGACAATGAAGGTTTAGCCACATTAAACAGGAACAAATCCAGCAGTATGTTTCAAATATTAAATATATTTTTTTGTTGTTGTTGTAATCATACATTAATACATTACATTAAATCAATACATTAAAATATGAGTAAAGGCTTCCCCAGTCATTTCACTATATTTTGACAACCTTCCTGCATAGAATGCATATCACTAAACACTCACATTTATACCTAACTACTGCAGAACATCATGTGTGTCAACCCACACAAACTGTAAACACACAACGCAAAGAGGCCAGGAAAAACAGGTGTATGAAAAAGAAATGTTAAAAAATAAAAGATATTTACACAAACACGCAAACAAAGACAGACACACACAGAGAAAAAGAAAGGTCCACATAACTTTCCAGCACATAAAGAGAGTGACTTTGACAAATGGCTATTCTGAAACCAGGACAGCCGTTTGAGCCAGCATAGACAGACAAACCCACCGTGTTTGTGAGTGTGTGTGTGTGTGTGTGTGTGTGGCAGAGAAAAAAGGCTTTGCCCCGGATAAAAACTGAAGCACCCAGTCAGCAACATGACAAACCAATCTACTGGCCGCTGCTTTGAAAAGCTGACAGGACCGCACACACACACACACACACACCCAACATAAGCAGGATTCAATACTTCTGACTTTTCATTGTTCCTGATCTATTTTGTGTGGATGTGTATGCATGTCCATGCTATCCTGCAAAAGGCACGACTAACAGAGACAAAAAAACAATTTCACTGCAAATGCAAGAAAACACTGTATTCACACTCTTGCAATTGATGCACAATGACACATATGTTATCAATTCCCCTGTACTGGGGTCAATAATTATTTGTCAGATTTACATGTAGAACAAAATAGCAGTAGTTAGAGCTATGGGAGATGGAGTACTTCCAATGGCCAATGTGGGAAAAAAAACATTCAATCACAGGAAATGGAGGCAGACAAACCATTAAAATTACCCTTTGAGTTTTACACTCAATATTGTGACCCTTGTGTATGTGTTTGGTGGTGTTTTTTTATGTTGGGATGAGAGTAGCCAGCCGTGGGTGAAAATAATGTAAACCCAGAGAAGCTTTGAAAGCACTGCGCTTCAGAAAAGTTGAAAGCCTTAATGGACACTCAGACTCTCAAGGTGACTAAGAGACAGACAAGGAGACAGCGCAGCAGAGCGAAACAGCAGAGAGAAGTCAACAACAAGGCAGACGTAAAGGAGAGACAGAGGCTGAGTGATGGAGAGAGAGCGCGAGAGAGCGAGACATTAACAGGAGACACTAAATCATGTACACCACTCGAGCGTCTATTTGGCAAGGAGCATTTCAATCCTACATTCTGAGTGCATGAAGTAGGACCATCATGGCAATGCATTCCCACTATTTGAGTATATAGGTATTTCCACATGAATTACTGTGCATGCCACAAACTAATCCAAAGACATTAATCCATTCAATTACATTATCTGTGTTCATCTATGAGTAAAAGAGGGAGTTTGTGATTGAACATAGTACAGCGTTTTCCACAAAAAGTCCACTACATGCATGTGAATAACAGACATGCACTGACTGTACATAATTATCAATATGCATCTGTATGTCAAAGCACTGTATATTTTCGCGGCAGAGGAAACTTCTCATCGTTGTTATATATCTCGTCGAAGGAAGTGGTTAGGTTTTGTAATAATATGCTAATATACAGGAAAACTTTGTTGGTCTATAGTGTCCTAATTCTTTTTTCTTTATTGTTTTTTTGACAGGGAGTATATGTGAACCTTGTTTTAGTTAAAGGGGTAGTTTTCAGCTGCCTCTAGCGGTGCGGTTTTAAGATTGCAACCATGTGTGTTCTCGTACACGTGCTCAGCTCAAACTCATGAGTAAGCAAAATCCAAAGCACAACAGCTTGCATACAGAGATCCTGTGTCTTTTTCACACAGACATGTTCCTCCAGCTGCTCCGTTACTACCAACGTCCCCGGCTCAGAGACAGATCAAATCAAACCCCCTTGGTGGGGCCATAACATTACCTTTCAGACAATGCAGCGAGCCATATATTGGTACAATCCTCCCGTAAAATAAGGCAGTGTGAAAGCGGCTATATACAGACTCACCGGGAGAAAGCGTCACCCGACGTGCTGAAAACTCAGGTCAACCAATACACTATCTGCGTGTCTTTCTCCAGTGGCTCAGCAATATCAGCTAAATGTAACGTTATTGGATGATAACAAAACGGTCAGTGAGCTAGCCTGAATATTATAATGATATTGTTGCCACACTTCATAACAGTTTGCCCACAGTAAGTAACTTTATTGTAGTGAATTGGTATTTCACTGTCAAGTTGTCCTGTGCCGTTATGTTGCATTATTCTATATGATGAGGGTCACATGAGTTACAGCAACTGAGACAGTGAAGACGGTGGACCTAAGTATCGGTGAAACCTCAAATCTAAATGGAATGTTATGCTTTGTGACATTACGACATTTCTTGGAGGCTAAAATCAACACTTTGACATAATACCGGTGGTATACAGGATAGTAATGTGGATCACGTTAGCTGGTGAAGTCATGCAGAAAGCCATAACGTTACAACCATCGTATTTTTATAACGTTGGTCGTTTTTAACTGGTGAACTAACAACTGTTCACTGCGTTCTCAAGCGACATCATCTGATTCTCTTTGGCCTGACGGGCCTCAGCACATAAAATATTGTGGTTGGTTTTTATCCTTATGGAGTCTGTTGTGCTGGAGGTTGTATTGTGGTAATAGTGAACTGTATTTCGTTAGCTGTGGTGTAGTCACTTTAGTCTGAAAGAGGCTCGGGAGCACGAATGCAGCTACATCCCGACCCAATACTTTTACATAAGTAGCAGAAAAGTGGCTGCTGCAAGCAACAGAGAAAACAGCCATGCGGTTCATTTCTAAGTGAGATTAGAGTCCATTGACATCTTTAAGATACACATCTTTACTGACCATAAAAGATACGTTTTCACCTCAGTTTGATCAGTTTATTATTAGCTTTTGATGGTATTTTTATTATGTTTGTGTTTAGTATTGTTCTGCAAGTGCATTTCTGTTGACTTGTACATATTTGAATAAAGGCAAATCTAGGGATGTGTGTTACCAACTAACTTAGGCTAATAATGTTGTATTAATTCTGTTTTTTGTGACATTGGTCCATGCTGTCTCCCATGCAGTCCATGTGCACACTAGTTCTAAATTAAAACTGGTTTTAAGATTGCAACCAGGTGAATGCTCATAAGTGTGGTAAACGTGTTTTAAATTATAGCCAGTGTTGATCCCTTTGCAGGGTATTTCAGTTTCTTTGCTTTGGAGCAATAATGACAAGTAGCAGTATATCTTACCACCTTATATACTGTGAGGATGCTTACCTCTACTCTTACTAGCGTATTCAGGTGGATATAATCAC
>JAPMOB010226478.1:0-11525 GCA_029875015.1 Lepomis gibbosus
AAGGTATGTATGGACTTATCTAACTCTGGGGGATAAGGTGAATAGGCTAAACTCCCAAAAAGTCGGAGTGTTCCTTTAACGCTTTGATTGCAGTGGAAACAAAAGATTTTTTCAGTCTGTTAGTCCTGCACATCAAAACCCTGTAGCCTACCTCTTTCCTGATGGTAATAATTTAAAGTGGGCATTCAGGATATGAGTCTCCAACAATTTTCTTGGCATGAAAAACTTAGATTTCATTGATTAAAAAAAGTAAAAATGAGAATCTTCAAAATGTCTCTTTTATTATATATAATTTGACACTGGCCCTTATGCTGATTATATTTAACTGTGCATGCTGTGAATGCATGTAGATTGAACTTTGCTGACTGACTTTATACACCAACGCTATTCAGCCATTTTTAGATGTTTCAGTGCCACGATGGTCATCCAGAATTTTCTATATAACTCTGATTTTAACGCATTTCACTCACACGACCCACAGCATCTTTATTTTTTTTACCTAGTACAATGACACTGACTTTATTTTTCACTTTCACCGAGGGTCCAGATGGTGGTTCAGACCCTGACTGATTTGAACTGCTAGCTTAGCTTAGCAAGGCTTCAGCAGATCCACCACAGCAACCCTGTATCCTAAAAATGGTGTTTACATACAACTCATTTGTAACAGTAAATACAGAAACATAATGCCAGATGACTTGACTCACTTGACTGAAAAAATATTTCATTTGTTTCTTTCTACAATATCCTTGCAATTCAATACCCGCTTGTATAGCAAGTGAAGCAGGAGGTAAAGCAAACACTGGTCTCCTGTCTACCCCAAACACCATAACACTGATCAACACAGCAAGCTGACAAGTAGTAGTAGCAGTCAGAGCAGAAGTATTTCTCCTACTACTACTCTTAGATGCATGCAGAGAGTAGCAGTAGTAGTAGTAGTAAGGTAAAATGGATTTAGTGTTAGGTTACTCTTTGATAAATTATATTGTGCTATCGGTGCTTATAAAGTATGTGTGCATGTAATATCCTGTTGTTTTTTTGACATTTTCCATAAAATAGATGATGGGAGCTGATCAACAAGAGAAGCAGGGAGCTAAAATCACACTCACATAAACTGATTAATTAGATCCATAAGTCATCACAATGAATATGCTGTGGGACTCTACAGCATCTGCGCTTGTTGAAATTACCGAATGTGCTTTAAATGGGATAAATGAGGTCTGGATATTGCCTCCACATGAAGCGGACTATGAATCAAGTGAGGAAATGAGCAATATGTTGAAATTGGAGTTCTGGGGTTTCCACCAGCACTATTACCCAAATGGGAGAGAAAGATAGGTGATAGGTTGCCACGTGACAAATAGAGAAACAAGATGCGAGTGCAAAGCAAGGCAGGCATTCTGGTGTTTGGGATGAACTGCAAACAAAAGAGGAAAGCGATAAGAAAGAGACAGGTTACAATCACAAATGAGGACAAAAGGAAAGAGCAGAGGTGTGCTGTGCCAAGAGGGGACGAATTGAGAGGAAGTATGTAAGAGAGGAAAAGTAATGGGTGAGTTGAACAGAGGCGGAAGAGACAAAGGGTGGGTTCGAGGGAGGAATGGAGGGCCTCGGGGGTTGTTAGTTTTAATTGGGCCTCAGGCTCTGGGACACACAGCGACAACATCAAAGGTCAGATATACATCAAGCATTGCTGGGAAATGTCGACCCACGTGGGGAAGGGCCGCGGGGCAGAGAGGAAGGGAGTCCAAGAAAGGCCATTGGTAGAAGATACATTTTAGAAGAAAAAGAAGAAACTTTACTAGAATTTATAACACATATGAAATGCAGAGGAAGAGGTGGGTAAACATGACTGAATTTGAAGGATAAGGCTAATGATAATCTAGATTTTTCTTATGGACAACAAATCCCATGAAAAGATCAACAATAAATTTATCCTACTTACAAGTATGCCTGTCGAATTGCTCTGTGCCACAAACCTCCATCAAGTCCATCTAAAAATAACATTTAGTCTTTCCTTTTTTCAGTCATAAACAATGTAAATGCATCTTTCTTTTAAATGTATTGTTAATAGTTTTGTATCAGAAATGTTGCTTTTGGTCTCAGCTGGCTGGAGAGATGTGTTGTTGATGTCTTGTTTGAATGACAGCAGTTGGCAGGTGTCAGTGTTACGCTGAAGGGAGCAAGGGAAAGAGTAAACTTCTCTCTCAAACACTCTTTTTCATTCTTTACATAACTATTTCACTTTATGTGTGCAACTGAATACAACACTACGAATGTCTTTCAGAGATTGTCTGAAAAAATGCACCGTTATCTCCTTATTTGAACGCCTATCGCATCGTGCTCCTCTACAAGGGCCAGCTTTTCACCCCCTTCTTCAGTACAGCTATAAAGTGTTTTGCCCTCCAACTTGGTCAGACAACATGTACAAACTAGTTCTTTCCGAACATTGTCGGTTTGGGTCTTTTCATGGGATTTGTTGCCAGTAAGAAAATATAAAATAATGCCAGGCTTCTCTTTAAAAACCAGTGAATTATATTTTGGAAATCAAGAAAGTTGATCCACACCTTAGTAAAATTATCAAATACATGCCACTAAAAGCACACATTACTACGGTAATAAGCACTTTTATCAGTTGTTTCTGAGATTAATTACAATTACCTTATTATTTCCCATTTCTCCTGACACTGGGACCACACTCTATTTAAAACCATTACATTTCTGTATATCACAGAGAGCCACTTAAAGACCTTAGTGACCCATTTCCTGAGAGAACAAAATAAACTTAGCATGGCACTGCAATGATGATTAACTCTGTTGTAGTTGTAATGATGGAAGCAGTAACAGGTTAGCTGCTCTCAGGGAGATAGTGAAACAGTGTTAATTGACAATAGCCTCCTCAATTACTCTCATATCAAACTTATGATGTGAGAACGTATGCGTACAAGGGATAGGTGTTGGTGTGTGGTTGCAATCATAAGCTTGATGCATTCATACGTTTAGTGTGTGTGTGTGTGAGGTGCATAGTGTATACAGACAGGATAACATCAGGATTAACCCAAACTGACACCTTCTGATAGACTTCATGTCAGCCTCATCCTTTGCTTCATTACTCCCACTGACATACACAAAGAAATGCGCAAACGCAACCCCTACCCCACATACTCACGCACACACACCCTGCTGCTGTCTACTATGTAGCTTCATGGGATTGTCAGTGTGAGCACAGCAGGGAGAGGTGCAGGGGTTGTGAGGAATAGAAAAACGAAACTGATTCTGCCTTTTATTCACTGCAATGAAATCAATCATTACTCCCAGATGGGCCTATGATTTATGATTAATGGTGGTTGTGGGTTGTGTGGAAGAAATAAATACATGTTCTACACAATGCTGTGGTGCATTTTGTGGCAACGACATATAGTTACTGGTGTAACATGACATTAATAGGCTACACAACTTAAGAAATGTCACAGTCACTGTCACTGTCCACAGCTGTGTGATTCTGTATCACCAAATAACAGTAGTAAATAAATATTTAGCCATCAGATGCAGACCTGTCTTTCTATATCCAGTCATAAGACCATTGATCAGCATGAGCTGTGTGCGTTGCATGTATTAGACAAGAATGTAATGGTGTGTCCGTTTACTTCTGTACAACAGTGTGCTGTGTGTGACTTTGCATTATTCTTTTGCACATGTGGGTCTCTTTATGGCCGTGGCTAGTTCACATGTAGTCTGATACGGGCCACATCTAAAAAAATAAGGTGAATGATCAATCAAAAAAATTAGCAATAAATTGGGACAAGATTTGCTTGCATTGGAACATAGCCATAGAGGGAAGTTACATCCTCATGTTACCTTACACACAAATGAATCAGTTACGGTTAAAACACATTAACAAGAATCTTGTGGATTACAGTCTGACTGCAGGGATTTTTTTTTACATTTTACATTCTTTTATCAACTGCATGTGGCTCAGTAAAGAAGAGACACAATTTTCTTAAGTAATGTAGAATTTTATATCCGTAAGGAGCAGATTGTCTCATCCTGAGTGACTGACCTAAATGTTGCCTTGACATATCCCAGCACAGTGATGATACATGTAGCGGCAGGGGGGAAAAAACTATGTAGTATTTTCATTTTACTACAGCATTAGAATTTATTCATTGAGTGAAGTCATATGAAAACATGCAGTAAAGTACACACTGAACATTTTTACATACTGGATTATTAAACCGATGATTAGTATATTGTTTAATGAGTCATGAGTACTGCATTTTGCATGCTGATTATGCCCCAAATATGGCACACATTATGAATATGTGAGAAGCGAAAGAGACCATGGCGAAACACATGTGGGATGTGACAAATGAGCTAACAGAATGTTGACCATTTTAAGTCCTGCATCACCCCTAGAGAGCAACAGCCGCACTCTGTGTAGAAGGTGTGTGTGCACAGAATGATGTCTGTTGGTTCCCAAGGTTAGGATGGTTAGGAAGGTTCAGGATGCAGGTCATTATGCACATCAGCCATTAAAACGCAATAAACAAACTAGGGACATGAGGAAGACTGACTTCACCAGCAAGAGATACCGTCAATAGTATAGATGCTGACACAGCAGCTGCAGTATTTGTCCAGCTTTATTATCATAGTGTGTAAATAATTAAAAACGTTGTTCCCCTACCACACAGCAGTATGCACTTCTCACGGTGTTCGTCTTCTAGGCTCAGGGCAGCATTCATGACTTCTTTGCCTTCTGTCTCACCTTGAAATGACACACACACAGAATTGCAGGCAGAGTGCACAATGGAGGGCATGAAACTGTCCATCTATATTTGAGCGTGTGTCTAATTGTGTTCCCCCTGTTGATATCCTCAGGCTACGATGGAAACCATGAGCTAAAGATCAAGTCAGTTTGGTGGTGTTGGTGCGGGAACAAAACTTTCTTTTTTTTCTGTGATTAAGAGAGACCCATGTCAGTCTTCCCTTGATGAAAACCCAAACAAATGCAATGTTCATACTGTATATTCATACAGAATAATGTTCAGTAACTTGCACCCAAGATGTACACTTTGAATTGATTCCATTAGCTAATGCTACATTTGCAGACATGTACAGTGAAACAAGCAAAATGGAAACATGACCATCTGTCCTTAGAACTTCTGACCAGACTATGTGGCAGCACTGAAGCATGATCTTACTGCATTACCCTGTACCTGTAGCTTGCATGGCAAACAATGGAGACAAGATAAAAGATGTATGCTGTTTGCAAGAGTAAATATGGATTGTTCAGTGCCATAGATATGAGCATTTGTGAAATATGAAAGCACAGCCAGTTTGTGTATTTCAGTGAAATGCGTGCATTTATGGATGTCATGGACTGACATAAACATGACATAGACTGGCATACACTGTGTGAAAGCAACACTATGTAGTCTTTCAAAATGTTAAAAGAATTCAGCTTTTGATGGAAGAGAGGCCAGCACCGACCACTGATGGGCGTCATCATCCATTAAGATTTGCACAGGCAGCTTCAAAAGGTTTGGATACACACCAAAAACAACTGGTTCTAAATGTTTATAAGACAGTATGTACTGTGAATGTGACAGAAGCCAAATATGATTACTGCCTTTGACTAGTGGCAGAGATAAACTCTGCCCACCAAGAGTGAGCTAGACTCATTATATGATAATGATAATTTAATCCTAGCACTGATAATGTGCTAATTAATTGTAGAAGCATTGTGGCTGACTGGAAACGTCCCTAACTGGCATGGGATGTGCACGACCCAGGACCAGAGGGCTCTGCAGCCACAGCCTGTTCACCCTGCTACCTTCTGAAGGTACAGAAGTTTCTGCTGCCACACCACCAGACTGCAGAGCAGCTTTCCCCCCCAAGGTATTAGGCTCTTAAACTCTAATTCATCCGCAGCACTGCTCCATTGATTGTAGTTGTACATTTCATTTTGACATCACTTAAATTAGTCTTTTGCTGGGTAAAATTCTTCCGTTGTCTGCACTGGCCACTGGACTTTTTCTGTGTGACACAACACTTGTGACAACTGTATCCTGAATTTCACTATAGAGCAGAGCTAGGGAGGAATGTGAAATGCTTAATTCTCAATATTTTTAGCTTGATGTACAGTTTGTCACACTCTGCCACAGTTTGTACGGTTTGTGGAGAACTCAGCAGCCATAATGACACAGATCTGTAATCTGCAGGTCTTCCTGTCTCTATGCATCTCCCAACACCCTGCGTGGTGTCGGCAGCCTCTTTGCAGCTGGAGACTCAAGTCAATGCCTTCGAGCACCAGCTGGTTTGTGACACTTCTGGTGCATCCAGAGGCATCATTTTGTCATCTGGGGACACGATGAAAGAAGGCAACAAACAACAGAAGATTAGCTGTGTTCCAGTTGTCAGCCAGGCTGCAGTGATTATCAGGGGAGAAGGAAGAGAAAATGTTTTTGAAGGCCCAAAACCACATCTAAGGATGAGTACACCTTAGTGAACACTGATGTTAGCATGTTGTGGCAATGCTAATTACATACTGTTTGGTCAGGTAGTCAGTCAAACAGTAAAAGTCCCACCACTGCGCGGAGACTTTATGTCAGTAAATATGGCATACATCCACTGTTAACAGCAGCAGCCAGTAGTGCTTCTCTGATTAGTGTGTGTATAGAATAAGCACATGTTTGTATACAAGTAGAAAACAGTTGAATAGTGGCCACCACCCCAACAAGGAAAAAACTCTGTCTGAAAAATCAGATGGACTGATGGATGGAATTTGCTCTTTACTTTCTCTTCTTTGGGTGGATTTTCACTGTTTGTGTGAATATATTGAAATATTCCGATAAATAAAAAATTAAGCCCATGTGTATTTATTGACTAACTCAAGTCATTTTATTGATTTTTGTTTCCATACAAAAAGAAAAGGTTGTTTTGTGGTGCTGACGTTTGAAATTGAAAGAACAGATCTGGGGGATTTTTGCGATTACTGATTTAAGCATAGACTTACAGTTATTGTTGCATATCTGCACTGATATACTCAGCCTTTAAAGATGAATCCATATTATTTTAAACTCAAATATTCCTGAAAAATGGATTTGCCTTTTGTTCTTCTGATTCTGTACTTTTTAGTTTAACTGTTACAGTGATGTTTTTTGTGGTTTTGACTTGTTACTGACTTGACATGACAGTGTGTAATGAGAGAGACTTGACTGGTACCCTCAAAACTGAGGATGTAACAAACATTGCAATTAATTCATTTTACATAAAAGCTATGTTGTGAGATTTACTTCTGCTCCACTGCATTTAGAAGGAAATAATGGCTGTATGCATTATAGACAGCTTTTTTATGCATACATGATAAGCTCAAAAAAAATTTTAAACTACCCAATAGCATATTGAGTAGTTAGACCACCAACAACATTAAAAAACATCGTACATGCGTCATTAATCTAACACTGAAAGCTAAAATTAATGAGAATGAGCATTTTTGATATTGCACATTTTACCACTATTTGTACGATTCAAATAAGTGCAAGACAATATTGTCGTAGTGATATTTTAACATAGGATTTGGGTTCTATTCCCATCACATCCACTGAGCACGTGAATTAAGGGAGCATTGACATTATCAGGTAAAGGAGAGGAAGACATGTTCGCCTGCATGATCTAATTTACAAAATTAAACTAATACATAAAGTAAAAAGCATAAAAGACAAAGATGGACTTAAAGCTGCAAGCAGCGTTGGGCGGGCCCCCGCACGTGTAGCACATTGGGGTGTGACGCGGCTGCGCTGTATATCCCTCAGCTCTGCTGGTAAACATCACTTCCTGTGCCCCCTATGTTGCTCTAGAGAGCACCCGGTATCATTACGTTAGGTCTCACCACGTCAAGTATGGAACACATTGTGAAAAATGTATTTAAATCGCACAATGAGTGTCAGACAGAGCTGTTTTCCTGAAGCAACAACTTCCTGTTTCATGGCGAATCATTGATTTTGGATGCCACACCACGGGCCGTTCAAAGAAAACTCACCATTTGTACAACTTTTAATCAACAATGGCTTTAGAATCTGGCGCAGGATTTTACAGTGTGTGTAAATCATCCAAAACTGACCATAAATTCGAAGTGTCCGACTTCCTGTTGGCTTTAGGGCATCGCATCGTTTAATGGCAAATCATCAATATCCGAAGACGCCATGGTCAAGCTGGTCAACTGGTAAGAACCGTTTGTACAACTTTTAATTGTCAGTGGGTTTAGACTGCACAGCAAAAATTTGAAGTTGATCGGATTAATTTCCTAGGAGGAGTTTGTTAAAGCACGGAGCCTGTAAATCGTCAAAAATTACCATTGGCAGGGAGACTGTTCTGTATGGGGTGCTAGCAGGCCATTTTGACTCGCCCATGTGCAAGAACCATGATGTGTGTGCAAAGTTTGGTGAGTTTTTTTGCAAAAAAAAAAGAAAGGAAGGAAGAAAGAAAGAAAAAAATAATTCCTACAGTTCAGGGATCTCGCATGTTTCATGCTCAGGCCCTAAAAAAAACAAACCTTGAGGGACCAGAGGGCAGCCAACGACCCTAAACCTGACTCATCCAAATGAACTAAAGAAAAAAACAAAGAAACTTTTATTCTAAGTTTGGGAGGAAAGAAGAAAGAGAAGCTATCCATGAGAAGAAGCTGTCCCTCGTTTTTGCAGTGCAGCTTGACAGCAAGAGACACCTGGGTCACTCAACTTCCAGCATTTCAATGTTTGAAATCTTTTTATTATTTGACATAAAAGTTTTTTCTCTGAAGTGTCAGTTGTTGTATCAGATGTTTTTCTTTAAGCAATTTATTCTCTTCTCTAAAAGTGGTGATGTTTGTATGGGACATTTCAGGGACCAGATTGTCTTATATAATGAAGAACTCTTACATCTTTATGTAATGTGAATTCTTGAACCAGAAGAGCTCTGCATTCATCTGATGTATCACCGTGGTATGTAACTCTGATAAAGACATAATAAACTGTTTGCCTGCACATGCCCCAGACCCTAAAACACACTTGCTCATGCACAAACCGGATTTAGGAAAGATTTAGAGGGATTCCAGAAATGGCACTAAGAGATCTGACTGTCCTGGGTTTATTTGAAAAATGCTCTTTTCAGGGACAAGGCACTGGCTTGTTTTGGGTCATATTCCTCTCCCATTTCTACTCTTCTTTCTTCACTAGCTTGGTTTCCTTTTCGTCTGACGGCCATAACTGACTTATTCTCTTTTTAAAAATAAGTCTACATGATTTTACTTTGCCCTTTTGCCTAGGCTGTCTAAACACGATCAGTGGGAGTTTCTTTGTGTTGGCTTGAGCTATCATTTTTCCCATGCAGTTTGGATGTATTGGCATAACATTTGGTATAGACTACCTAGTGCCCAGAGAATGAATCCTAATGAGTTTGGCAATCCCCTGACTTTTCCCTCCATCACCCCCATAATGTTCACATTTGTGGTTTTGAGTGAAATGTCTACGAACAACTACGGAATGGATTTCAATGAAATTTGGTACATGTCCTCCTCAGGATGAACTGTAATAACTTTGGTAAGTCCCTGACTTTTCATCTAGGACTACCAATTTTTTTCCTTTTCTTTAGCACCAAACAGGCCTACTTGCAAAACTAACACCACTACCATATGCCTCAGCTGTACTTTGTGGTTAGTGCCAGTTAGCAAAAATTAGCATGCTACCACAATAAACTACAATGGTGAACATTGTAAACATTACACCTGCTAAACATGAGCATGTTAGCATGATGAAATTGGCATTTAGCTCAAAGCATCACAACTGCTGTGCTAAATTGCAGATGAACAGAGCTGTACTTTAAAACTACTGTAATCAATATTTTATAATGTTTTCACATTGTCAGTTGATACAATAGGACAATGTTAATGGGGGTTTAATGTTAATGAGCTTTTTTATGGAGAGTTTTAGCTTTACCTATCTGGCCCCCAACTTTATTTGTCACTGCTCTGGTGTTGTTTTTGGCCAAAGTAGGCACGTGTTTAAATCTAAAAAGCTGAAAAAAACAAGTGTAAACTGTTTGCTCAGCACTAAAACACTTGCAACTAGCTGGTGAACATAGCATTTAGCAGCTAAAGAGACAGATTTTTCCCATTAGAGTTTCATAGAGACCACAAACAGACATGGAGACGTGGTGAATATTAGACTTACTTTTGCAAGGTTGCCAAAAGCATCACTCCAAATGAATGATTCTTGGTATCTGCTGGATGTATAAATAAGCAGTTTGTTATATCAATTTAACATGTGATATGTCAGTGTTGTGTTGGCTATATGCTTCTGCTGCCCACAAGCAGGCAAAAAAAAAATCAATTATTACAGGTTTGAGTCTGATAATGAGTGATGGTTCTAATTAGAGTGGATATGTCAAACTTCCTGTCAGTGCTACATTGGAAGCCCAGAGTATTTAAACTTCAACCCAACAACTGACCAAGAAGCTTAAACACAGATAAAAGTTTACCGAGCAGCAAAAGCAGCCTAAATTACAGATATGTATGTGTGTATTGGTGTTTCTACAGCATTAATTTAACTTTTAAAATCACATAAATCACATGATGACTCATAAGTGTTAAGCTCTTGGTGCAGACTCTAACCCAGCAGCGGGGGCAGCTCAGCCTTCTTATCACATTTAGACAGCCTTACCTGTCATCTTTCCCGCTCCGTGATCCCTCTCCCGTTCTTCTACTTTCTGCATATTATCCTACTTTCCTCCCTTTTCATGTTGTTCCTTCCATGGTTCTACAGTACTGATCCGCTTTCCCATTTCGTCCATCAGTCTTCATTGTTCACATGTCTGTGGAAGGTCAATTGATCCGGTTTGGGACTGTGGGAAATGTTTCAACTGATTGTTCGTGACACACACGCACACAATGCGTGTGCGCACACACACAGACAATGGGTCCTTCACTTTATCAAGGGCGGAAGATAAACAACTCTGGATAGGGTGAGAGACAAGGTGGGGATGTTAAATGTGCTGCTCTAAATGTCTTCACACATCGCCTGTTAACTGATGCTGAATAAGGGCATCTGTCCTTCTCTGCAAGATCCTGGGGTGTGCGTGCATGTGTGCGAGAGTTGGTGTGTGTTTGCACGGGTACACACATGACCTTTGAAGACTTGCTGTGTTTGCAGTTCTTTTCTTTGCGACACAATTGACCAATTAATCATGAGGTCAATTGCACAATTTATTACAATAATAGGGCATGTTTGATCTGAGTTAGAACAACAGTGAAGCGACAGTGAAAAAAACAGATAAAGAATTAAACGCAGAAACAGTGTGCCATAATTTCACCTACCAAACTACTAATCTGCAGTTGCAAATGTATATTATAGTTCCCCTTCGAGGGAACTCGAACTGCGTCGGTTACGACACTATGGGAACGCCTCTAGGCGTAGCAGGTCTGAATGTGAATGAAATCACTCCAATCCTATTGGCTTGTAGCTAGAACGGAAAGGTGTGACGGATAACCGGAG
>JAPMOB010226483.1:3101-17209 GCA_029875015.1 Lepomis gibbosus
CCCCCTCACTGTCACACCCGTTGCTGTTCCACTCAGCAGCCACAATGTGACACAAACAATCTCTAATATCATTTAATTGGACACCTCCAGCTATTTGCCCCTATTTCCAGGAAAAACCCCTAAAATAACAAACCCAAAATGAGGAATATCTCCTCAACCATTTGGCCTAGATGCATAATGCTGGTCTCCTTTGAAAGGTCAGAAGCTAAGAAATATAAATCCCTCGGAAATTGACGTATTTTTATTTTACCATTACAGACTAAATGGAGCTACAATAAAGAAAAATAGGATATTTTCATCCTTTTCTGGTAATAAAGCAGCCAAAAATTACTTGTACCAATGATAACAGCAGTAATAAGCAGTAAACATATGAGCTTGTACTATGTACTAGCAGTTGTGTGGAAGCAGAAGTAATTACAGTGTAAGTAGAAGTAAAAGTACTGATAATAGTAGTTGTGGTTGTAGTGAAAAAACCCATTTGGAAGAAACTGTATTTACAATGAGAGCAGTGATAAAAGAAGTCTAATCGTAGTCAGTTACAGAGTACTGACCTTGTACTAGTTAATGTAGTACTGGTAAGTAATATTTTTTTTAAACACACCTGGCAGTAGCGAGTTTCTCTCCTCTCTTCCAGTCCCAGACTACAACTGAATGTCCGTCATCGACTCCCACTGAGACCAGACTCTTCCCGTCAGCTGCATCAGGACCGCAGAGAGAAAATACATCAGCAGGAGGGTTTCCCCTTTTTTCACAGGCCAGAGAGGGAAACTCGAACGGGACGATCACGTGCGGTTAGCGCTGTAGCACTGCTGAGTTTAGCGTGTCACATACTTGGAACACAACAAGGGAAACACATCACGACACACCTTGATGGACAAGATCTGAACCCAGAACCGTTTACTCTTCCTTCAGCACCTGATAATGCCGTGTGTGTGTGTGTGTAACTGAGAATAGAAAGTACCTGGATGCATAAGAAATAACAAAACCAAAAGGTAACACACGCCGACAGTCTACAGCCGTGCCTGCAGCATGTTGGCACTGATGACAGCTGAAGATGATGGGTATGTACGGTGGCATAATAATGGCAAATTTGCTCATAAACCAAAGTATTGTACGAATTAAAGTTTAGACCTGATGATGGTCCAAAAGTTATCCTTATTATTCAGTAGCTGTCCTGAAGATTTAAGCCTGAATCAAAGTGACATCAAGACTGAACATGTAAACACACCTGAGAAGTCCAGAGCGCACACTCCTCTCTGGTGGAATCCTTTCAGCAAAGACAGACACTTCAGAGTCTGGATGTCCCACACGTGGATGGCCGGGTCCCTCCCCACCTGCACACACACACATTAGATGCTTATGAGGGCCCGAGCACGAACCCTTTTTTCTGCAAAGTAAGCTCAAATTTGGCGGGTTAACATGCTCGAAAAGTCACCAAATTTGGCACACATGTCAGGAGTGGTGAAAAATTTCGTATTTTGTGGGTTTTACGCATTGGCAGGGCAAAATGGCTCGCTAGCGCCACCAAGAAAATTAGAAAAAATTAGCCCCTTAGCCACGTTCAACCTACATGCACAAAATTTTGTGGGGACGTGTATCAGGTCCAGATGCACAAAAAAGCCTCAAGAACCCATACCCTAAACTCGGCAGGAAGTCCGCCATTTTGAATTTTACGGCCATTTTTGGATGATTTACACACTCCGTACTGTAACTAACTCCTCCTAGGGATTAAGTCTGATCGATTTCAAATTTCTGCTGTGTCTTCTAAAGGCATTGACGATGAAAAGTTGTGCTATCTGCGAGTTTTCGTCAATGGGCGTGTCCGTGGCGTGGCGTCAAAGATCAACTCTTCGCCATGACACAGGAAGTTGTTGTAACTTCAGTGTGCATGCTCAAATCTGCACCAAACTTTACGTGCTTGATAACTGTCCCACCCCGAACACATCTACATGCCAAAATTCATTTATAATCTTTGCGCCAGGGGCTATGTAGCGTGACAAAGGGGAAACAGGAAGTGACATATAACACCTTCATGCAGCTCCTAAAGATCTTGGTGTAAAGTTTGATCCCAGCTTAAATTTCCAAAAGCCAGTTAAGCCTGTCTTTTATCAACTTAGGAAGATCGCAAAGATTCAACCAATTCTCAGTTGTTACGCCTTGATTATTGCAATGCCCCTTTTTTTTTTACCTGCCTCAACAACAAAGCCTTACACAGTGTGTGTGTGTGTGTGTGTGTATGTGTGTGTATGTGTGTGTGCGCACCTGTCCTGAAGCAGCGTAGTCCTTCAGCGGGTGGACGCTGAGGCTCAGGATGTCGTCGTCGTGGCCGAGATAGAAGCGCTGGCTGTGCAGTTGCCGGTTGTAGACCACGCACACCGCCGCCACGTGGTACAACACCTCCCCCCCCTGAGTGTAGAACAGGTTGTTCCTGCAGTCGTACCCACGGTACCTGCACACACACACACACATAGACAACTGGGTCTGCCAAACTGGTCCATTCAAAACTCGCTGCCTGGCTCAAACTGGGCAGTTTATCTTTTCTCTGATGTTTGTGTGTCTGAACATCAATTTAGAAACTACAGTCAAACTAATGCTCACAGTGACGTAGTACAAAGATCTGGACCTCGCACTATGTATCCTTAGCTGCTGTCACGCCTGTAAGAATAACAGGACCATCTGCAGTGGTTATCAGGGTCGTCAGTGCGACGCTTGAGACAGGCAGTCTGCATTTCTCAGCAGGTTTCAGCATCTTTTCTCAACTCAAAGCTTTCGTTTTGAGGTTTCACAACATTAAAGAACATCATTTCTGTCTTTATTGGAACCTGAGCATAAAACAAAACCATGTTACTGAGATACTACTACTACTGTACTTCATAATAAACGACAACTAAATAAGACTTTACTCAAATCACGTTTCACCTTTATTTTATCTCTTTTATTTTATTTACTTGTTTTATATTTTTCTTAAAAATGTATTTTAGTCTTTTCAATGTTTTCTTGCTTTTATCTTGTATTGTTTTTTTTGTATTATTGTCTTTACACTTGTTAAAGCACTTAGTAACTTGTTTTTTTGTTTCTTGTTTTTATTATTATTATTTGCAGATTTGAGAAGAGTTCAGAGATCAGGTGGTAGCCCGGTCTTTTGAAATATAAGAGGAGCATAAACACTTTAGAAACCTTAAGGCACATGACATTTACTTCATATATAAAAAGGTTGTTGCAGTATTGTTACCAAAAACCTCCTGTCACTCTTAAACTGGGCACTGAGAGGCTCTGATGTTCAAAAAAACCTGACATAGTCTGTAAACCTGTTTTATTAGGCAACAATAACATTTTACTTGTAGTGCAAATAACGTTAACATTTCAAACTTTTAATTCCAGGCTTTCTGAGGGTACTTCTGCACTTCTACTACGACAAGCAAACAATCTCTAATATCATTTAATTGGAAACCTTCAGCTATTTGCCCCTATTTCCAGGAAAAACGCCTAAAAAAACAAACCCAAAATGAGGAATAACTCCTCAACCATTTGGCCTAGATGCATAATGCTGGTCTCCTTTGAAAGGTCAGAAGCTAAGGAAATTAAAATATTTATTTTACCATTACTGACTAAATGGAGCTACAATAAAGAAAATAGGATATTTTCATGCTTGTCTGGTAAAAAAAGCTATATTTTAATGCAATAAACCATCAAAACCATCATAAGGTAGATTATAATGCACCTGAATATCTTCTAATACACCTGGAACACAACTGTAACTGTAAATTTGATGAAAATAAACTAAAATACAGAATTTATTTTGGCCATATTTACTGTTTAAATGTTGACTTTTATTGGGTCTTATATTTAAAACGTTATTTATGTTCATACAACCTCGTCTATGTTGCTCCTACAGGCTGGCGAGAGAAGGCAGGCGCAGCTCCCAGGTATTGCGCAACAATCAAGATGGAGCCAGGAGATTTTTTAGCAACAAATAAGCTGATTTTTGGACTGCAAACGGTCAGCGGTTTTAAAGATCACGCGTTCAAGAGGTACACATTCAATCAGTATTTTGCAGCCTTTGATTGGCTGACTGGATGTGAACCATTTTATCAGACTGTTCTCAAACTCTGCACTGACCTTAACTTGTAGTAATAACAGAACACAGAAGCGACGGCTTTTTGGAGTCTTTTATGTTTCTCAGGGCTTTGTTCTGACATGAGACGACCTTCACTGAAAGCATCACTACAAATGTAACACGCGTGTGAAAAATGTATTACAGTGATTTTAATTGGGCATTAAAACTGTCTCCCTGTATTTAACCTTGAGCATCTGTCCTCTTTATTAATCTGACTATGTCCAATTTAATGAAATGTTACTAGGTCTGACACGGTGAGATGGTCTTTTAAAGTGACTCAGGCGCTTCTTCAGACATAAGGCCGATATGTTAAACTACCATCACATTTACAAAAAGAGGTGCATGTCTAAAAGAGGCTTAATAACACTGACAAACCGATCTTTTACCCGTGCACAAACTGCAGCCGGAGGCCTTGGTCGGGTCCTCTCTGTCTCTTCAGAGATCCAACCTGGAGTTTCTTCTCTCTGCTCTGCTGTCGCAACTGAGGCAGATCCTCCTTATACACCTGCAGAAACACACACACAAACATTCATTTCCCACCCATAAAAAAAAGTAAATGGCTGTTTCATAATTCAAAAACTGCTAAAAGTCAACATAAAAATGTTTTAAATTTAAATTCTAGGTTGGTATCAGACAAAAAATCATGTGGTTGAAAGGGTTTAAGCTTTGGGAAGCTTGCCTGCTAGATTATCAATCAATTAATATATAATATTATTAATATAATTATTAATTATAATCTCACATTAGATACTGATTTTTTTAGTTATTTTTTTTAATTAACTAATTATTGTTTTTATTTTTTAATATTTTTTGTCTATTAATGTACACACATTTACGGTTTTATCTATTTATATTATTAACACAGATGTTCCTGTGTCATTTACTTAGTTGTTTTTAATTTTTAATATATTTTTATTTTTTTTAACACACACACACACACACAAGCTTACTGTTTTATTTATTTATTTTAATTTATTATTTTTGCCTTATAATTAAAAAACGTGCTTTAGAATTATCAAGTTTTTCAGCAGTATCAAAGTAATCCAGTGATAAGTGAGTCTGTACATCCATCAGTACCCTGCAAGAAGGAGCTGCTAACAGCTAATTCAGCAACTTTTAATAGGGACAATAAACCAAAATGTAAAAAACCCTTCATCAGAACAAAATCATCAGTACATAACTTCAACATGATGGCATGACATCTAATGTCCACACATTCCTCTGCTTCTCTTTATTGGTTAGAGAATGGATCTGAACACAGTCTGCCGTGTTTTCGCGCTCAGCGGAGAAAACGCCAGCTCATTTTTCATACAAATTATTCTGTTGAGGGTGAGTTGGCGTGTTTTTCAGCCGTCTGAGAGTTTCACAGGGAGAGAGGCTTTGCTCCCAGGAGGTTTCAGGACTGGCGGCGCTCCACTTTCATGCTGCTTTCCATTTACAAAACTGCATATTTCTGGAGCGTCATGGTGGATGAGCACTGTGAGTTACAGACCATTTCACTGGGAGTGGAAAAAAGACTCACAACTCTTCCTGTTTTCTCCTCTATCTAAAAGGAAAATTATGAAAAGACAATATAAAAATGTATATTTTTTTCTTCCTCCTGGGCGGGCGGGAGACGTCTAACTCAACACGTCCTCTCTATCAACCTTTTAACTTTCCTGTTATTAATAATAATAATAATAATAATAATACATTTTATTTAACAGCGCCTTTCTAAGCACTCAAGGTCGCTTTACAGAATAAAAACAGGTACAATTATTGATCTTAAGACAAGAAGATGCTGCACACTTTCCTGTAATCTAAAAGTAAAACAGGCAACATATGCTTCTTTGAAGTGCTACTGAGTTGGTGTGAGCTAAACATTAATTATAAGTCATTCATTTAAAACTGAAACAAGAGTATCATCAGCAAACATCTGCATGCACTCACGCTCACGATGACCACGCTAACACGCTGACGTTCGGCAGGTATAATATTTGCAATGTTCCCCATCTTAGTTTAGCACGTTGGCATGCTGACAATTATACAGCTAAGACTGATGGGACGTCATGTCATTTGGAACATGAATAAAAAGTATTGGATAAAGTCAAATTTTGACCTTAAGGTGGCGCTAGATGAAAAGTCAGAGGAACACTTAAAGTGACTGAATTCATGTTAAGGTTAACATAAATGTTTGAACCAAAGTTCCTGGCAGTCCATCCAGTAGATGTTGAGCTTTTTCAGTGAACATGCGTAAAATGTAGAGCCCTCAAAAATGATGGGATGGCTAAAGTAATCAGGCTTCATCTTCTGGGCGCCATGAAGACCTGTACAAAATGTCAAGCCCTTTAATCCAGTAGGTTTCTATTCCAGACAAGCAATCTTGTCAGAGTTTGTCGTGTGTGTTGGCAGGAACAGGTTTTAGGACCCAAACGCAGGACACAGAGGCAGAGCAGGTGCTGCTTCTGGGTATTTATTTAAGCCCACACAACTTACAGCAGAGTCCAAACCGAGGTTGTCCGCAGAGCAGCAAAAACACAGTCCATAAACAAAAGATGCAGGGGAAGACAGAACAAAGGATAATCCAACAAGCGAGGCAGCAGAGGCAGACAAACATTTAAGCACTGGCTAACGAGGAGGGCGGGAGCACAATCAGGTGATACTAATAATGACAGCAGACAGACACAGACAGGCAGGGTGAAGAGCTGACAGGAACACAGAGAGACTGGATGGCAGGCAGACAAAATGCAAGTACTGAACACCAAACATATCAAAGTCAGAAGTAACATAATAACAAACTGATCCAGACACCATCAGACATATCACCACTAAACTAACAAGGAACACAGACTGAAGCTCAGTAAAACAATGAACTGGGAACTAAGAGTCCGAGAAGACAGACCGAGACGGACATGAGACGCACCACAGACTATATAACAGATACTGGACACAGGACAGAACACAAAACACTAAGAAACTAAACAGACTACAAACACCATGACTGACTGAAACTAAATGAACAAAGCAGAACGGACACGCCCACAGTGTGACACATCTATCCACCATAACATCAAACTACAAACTGACTCCTCAACCATCACTCCAACCAGGGTGGTGAGAAACTTGGGTGTCATGATTGATGACCAGCTGTCCTTTTCAGACCATGTCTCTGCTGTCTCTCGGTCATGCCGCTTTGCTCTATACAACATCAGGAAAATCAGGCCCTGCCTCACTCAGTACGCCACCCAGCTTCTGGTACAGGCCATGGTTATCTCTCACCTCGACTATTGCAACGCCCTCCTAGCAGGTCTTCCAGCTTGTGCGGTGAAACCCTTACAAATGGTTCAGAAAGCAGCAGCTCGTCTGGTTTTTGATCAGCCCAAAAGGACTCATGTCTCTCAGTGACCTCCACTGGCTCCCCGTGGCCTCCAGAATCAGATTCAAGTCACTAATGCTTGCATACAGAGTGACCACCGGGTCTGCACCATCTACCTAATCTCCATAATACAAACCTACGTTCCTTCTCTGCCGCTACGCTCCTCTAACGAACGCCGCCTGGCTCTGCCAGCCCTTCACACAAAGCGACCCCAGTCCCTGTTTCTCATCTGTGACACCATGATGGTGGAACGAGCTACCACACGCCATCAGAGCAGGGGCGTCCCTCTCTAACGTTAAGAAGCTCTTGAAAATGCTTACGAGAAGACTTCCTCTTATAACACCCCTACCTCCAAACCTCACTTCCAAACATGCACTTCCTGTGCTCTTCTTCTTCTATCCCCTACAGTTATCTTGTTCTAATGGCACTTTTTGTTAACGCTTCCTTCCTTCCCTCGGTATTTACCCATTGATGTGATATGTACTATGAGCTCAGGTGTAGATCTGTATTTGACGCTCCGTAGATGCCTGTATGTTGATACGTGGATAAAAGCAGCTGCAAAATGAGTAAATGTAAATATAAATGTTTCAAGACGTGTTATTAAATGACAAAAATTTCAACTTCATGTTGGCACTAACGGAAATGTCATTGGATCGCCAGTTTCATTAGGATTTATCGTCTGGGGAACATTTTATGGCAATTCCTCGAATAGTCGTTGAGATATATCAGTCAAAGCAGTGGAACAGCGCTACCAACAGAAACAGAGTGAAAATAAAGATTGTAGAAATGAAGGGAAACACAAGGACAAAAAAAATAGGGCAAGAAGAAAGTGGAGAGCAGATAAAGGGAGGAAGGATGGTAAGAAAGAGGGGAGGAGGAAATCTAGGCAAAAAAGGACGGAGGGAAGGCAGGCAGGGAAAAGGGAAGTAATAATAATCCATGTTTTCCTGCTCTTTCCAATTAAACTCTGGAGCTACAGATAAATCTAAACACACATGCAGTCTCTCTCTTTGTCTCTCACACACACTTTGAGCTCTATCTCCAAACTGCACATTGTTACGACACTGGCGGCGCCCGGCGAACGGTAGTTACAGGGACGCCTGCCAGGCAGCGGCTGGTATCGGAGATAAGGCGTGTTTTAGGATCGCCATGGCAACAGCACAGAGCACTGCAGCCCTGCGGCTGGTGGGAATACGAACGAGGAGCCTCTATTAAAATGCACTCAGCTGTAAAAACATTCAGACCAAAGCTGCTCTGTGAAACCAGTTCGGAGCAGCTGAGGGTTCAGCGCGTCGCTCGGGGACGCTGGAAACAACCCGGACGGACGCAACTTACCTGTCTGTCGTAGTTGATCTGCGTTTCCTGCTCAATATCCGAGTCGAGCTCCGGGACATCCGACACGTCGCTGTCCGACTCCTCACTGTTGGAGTCTCCGTGGCTGTCTACAGAGGAGACGCAGAGAGACAAACACGCTCTGTTTATTAACTCTAAACCAGAGGTTTTCAAAGCAGGAGGCTCAGTGAATGGAAGTTAGTTATCAAAAAGGAGATGCCATGCAACAGCCTGAATGTGTGTGATTTGGTTAAACAGTTCAGAGATACCGCAGTTTTGGGGAAGTTTAGTTTTGGCTCAGTTGTTGATTGGCTATGGGATCAAATAACATGATAACAATCCAGGGAATCCATGAAAGTGAGCAAAACTAAGCAGCTAAACTAGGAGGAAGGGTTCGCCTGTTTCAAAGCTTTGTCTGAGGGGAGGCCCACAGCCTCAGACTTTGAAAAGACCTGATCTAGAGCCCTGCATTTCAGCCCGACGGGCCCCGACTTATTTACGCCCCTGGGACCGGGCCTCGGTGCCTTTTTTGTGCTATCCTTTTTATATTTTTAGACATTAATTAAAAGAAAATATGAGAAGTTGACGTTGACGGTAGAAAAACAAACATGGAAAGATATTTCATAACCTGTTTTTAACCATCTTTATCTTATAATTACACTGACGTATGACTCACATGACAGTCTCACGCACACAGAAGGTTTCTCCTCAGCGCGACCTACGATTCACCTCACGTGCAATGGAGAATTTTAAGAGGAAAATTGCAGATGGCCAACTTAAAACTGTAAAAAAACACCAGAGGAAAGGAAATCTTTTGGGCTGTTTTTCAGATCGAGCCAACTGGTTATGCACAAAGCACAATTTGCAAGGCTGTGCTAAGCTACGATAGTAAGAAGACGGGATCATCTCATTTACAAAGGCATTTTGAGCGTGGTGGATGTGCCGGTAGCGGACCAACCAGCAACAGCAAACAAATGAGTGAGTGATTTCCTTGCCAAACCAACTCCTTCTACTGTGAAATCACTAATCACAGCTAAATGCGTGAATTTCTGTTGTGTGGAAATTCGGTCATTTGAAACGGCAGCAGAGAACGGTTTCATCCAGTTAGCGCAAGAGCTGTTAAATGTAGGTGCAGCCCATGGACAGTCTGTCAGAAACAAGTTGACTCCCTGACCCCAGCACAATCTCCCAAAAGTGCAAGACTGAACAGGCTCGGGCTAATAACTTTGATGAGCTGTCAGACACGGGTCGGGCTATAGGGCTTGAGCGTCTCGGGCCAGGGCCTAGATTTGAGGCCCGTGCAGGGCTCTAACCTGATCTAAACCACGGATTTGTTGAATGGGGCGAGGAAAAACAAAGGCGAACATCCAAATGACCACCCAACTTTTCCATTGCAGACAGGTTCTGGTTAGTTGTGCACACTTTTCTCTAATGGAATGAATGATTGTAATGGACAGTTTACATGCGTTCATCTCGGTTTTTATCTATGTTAAACCCCATTATGAACCTCTAGAACCACGTAGGTCTCTAGAGATAAATCTTACAAGGATTTCTGAAACTTAAAGAAAAACAAAATCTTGACTCTGAAGCGTCAATAAAAGTGAGCCATTTTCCAATTATGAAAACCTCTTGAGAAAACCTGAAATCACATCGGAACTGTCACATGACAACTAAGGACAACTCAAGAAACTCTGGAACCACTTTTGGGACCACTAGGACTTTCACAAAGACCCTCAAATGCTGGTGCCTACTTTAAAGTTTCATGATATCTGCTAACGTCTACTCAAGACAACGTGGAACCACTGATGGGACCCGTGTCACTCTCATGAACACCTCTGCAGCCTACAAAAGAAGGGAGCGTAAACCCTGATGAGACCCAACAGCCCAACATTCACAGTACGTTACCCCCAAAAACTTTGGACCACTTCCAGGACACCTAAAACTCCCACTTAGATACTCAAAGCCTACTCAAGAAAATCTGAAAACCAATACAGTACGTTTGAAACTCTTACAAAGACATGACCGAGGACCTCAAGAAAACCTGGCAACACATAAATGATCCCTGAAGGCTCATCAAGAAAAACTGAAACCTACTTTCACAGAGATCTCCCAAAACACTTGGAACACTGTAGGGCTGACCCCCAATAGTCGAAGATTCAACGCTTCGATGGGCGGAGCCTGATTCGTCTCAATTTCATAGGGGTGCTCAATGTCTGATTTTACATAGAGCTACCACTTTTTTCCAAATAATTTAATATACAGCTTATTACAATATACATTTCAGTGTTCAATGCTGTAAATAAACATGTAAAACTAAAAACTTCCAATAAATGTTTTTAAAAGTGCATAAATAAATCAAAAACTGTAAACCCAACCGTCAGTGCGCATGTGTGCCGTGGAGGAACACTTGCTGAAGAGACGGAGCTCCAACTTCACTGGAGTTGTGCCGAGTTGTCCGCACCTCCCAGCACACCGCACAACGAATTGATGAACCACACAACGAATATTTTACCGTTTTTTAAATAGCCGGCTACTTGAAATAGACCCGCGAGGAACCGCACGCAGCTTCGGCAGCTGGGCAAAACTCTGCACAAGACCGGTGAATGGCAGGCGAGAGAGAGAGAGAGGGGTCTTCAAAAAGCCTCAGTTTAGCTTTGAATTTACAGTGTAAGTAGAATGAATACAGACTGCTTGTCTGCTCTACCTTGTATGTTGATATCCAGTCCTCCGTTCATGACCGACTCTGGTAGAAACCTCCACTGGAAGAGGGCGTGGTCTGCCCCACCTGTGGTCAGCACCCACTGCAGGTCATGCGACCAGCGGACGTTGGTCACATGGGCTGAGTGACCGATGTACTTCTTGAATTTGGCTCCTTGAAGAAAACAAGACGGCTCCCGGGTTAACAACAGAGAGAAGAGAGGATAAAAGACACAAGGAAAGAAAGACAGATAGAGACCTTTCCTCAGACAGGGGAAGCGGTAGAGCTTAACGAGGCCGAGGCCGTCTCCGGTGACGAGCACAGCGGCGGCGTGATTGGCGTCCACGGCGTTGATCTCTGTTAGATTAGAGTATTTAGGCCAGATGCCGCTGACTTCTGGGCCCAGCACGCCACTCCAGGATGCCCAGCACTGACCTTTCACCTCCTCCTTACTGACAACTGGCTTCCCCACTGCAGGAGGAGGAGGAGGAGGAGGAAGAAAAGTGTGTGAATGTCAGCTCTCAGAAATAACATGCACCGGTTTATCTCCCTGTAGATGCTGATGATAAAAAAAAACAGCCTATTTGCACATTTTTATCAATAACAATGACTTGAAGAAGACAGAAGCGAGAAATAGAAATGTGTGGATGGTGCAGATTTTAATTGTCCAAGCTGGAATCTGTTCTGAATCCAGTCGCAGAGCTGGTTTCTCTTTTTTTGGACGTTTTGTGTTTTGTGAATGAAATCTTGTGCGGAGACAATGATGCACAGTTTAATACAACAATCTCCTGCAGTCTTGTGTGTGTCTTCGGTTTGTCATCTGTCTTTCCTTTTATTCTTCCTCCCTTCCTTTGAATGTCCTTCATTCGGTGTCTTTCTTTTCCTTTTCTGTCCTGACATTTAAAATCATTAACTTTAAAAAAAAAAACTTGTTTAAAAATGCCTTTTATGATTGTCATTTTTTCTGCAATAACACCTCTCTGGGGTGGACCCAGAATACGCTGGAGAGATTATATTTCTCATCAGGATCACTTAGGAGGAGCAGGAAACTGTGCAGAGGGACGTCAGGACTAACTTGCATAGCCTGCTGCTATAAAAGCTACCCAGCAACAGATAAGTGGCACAAAATCAATGGATGGATGGATTTTTTTCTGCGAAAGCCAATTAATGCATTTACATTGCATACGAGTTACAATTCATCCTCAGCACTCGTCCTTTAATTATAGTTTATCTCTGTTTTATAATTGGTTCTGTTTTAATGTATATTGTCTGCTGTGTAGCAGAGGGGAGTTACAAAACACAATTTCACTCTATAACTTGTTATCTTGTCACAATAAACCTGCCTACCTACATTATGCAATTACACATAATGCATTTACATGTCTTTAAAGTAGTTTTCATTGTTAGCAGTGGGGTCTGAAATTCCTGCACTGGATTCAAACAGATTCAGAGGAAACGATGCAATCATTGTAATTAGCTAATCTACCTCACTGTTTACTGTTCCCCCGCCTGCTTACTGCTAATGCTAACACAACATGTCCCACAAGTCTTCACCTGGACGTACAAAGGGAGGGATTATATAGTGAAGCAGCCACAGTGTATTTGTCACCGATGTTAGCGCTGACCGTGATCGTTCATCAGAAGGGCGTCGACAAAACAAGATAACACTTTAGTACTTTTCTGTCAGCGGATGAGTTACAAACGTGTCGGGGTGTAATGGAAAAGACAGCAGCAGCAACATTCGATGGAGGCTGCAAACCTCCAACCCCCTCAGCAACATCTCCTCTCACTGTGTGGAAAAGTACTGGCGCCGCGTGCAGCGTGAAATCAGACGGAGGATGCTCTGCGCATGGAGATGGTGAAACTATTGACCGACTTCTCTATTAAAACAGCAAATACAATTTAGCTGCGTAAGGAGTGTTTGCTGCCCTCAGAATTTGCCGTCACCATGGTAACCACAGGGATCGCCAACCAGGACAGAAAAGGATTTCAACATTTCCATAAGTCCGTCTTAAAATATCTGATGTCAGAGTCAGCCTCGTCCCTCCGCCTGCTTCTTTTCACATCACTGTGTCAGGTGTGTGTGTGTGTCGCCTCCTTTCTCAGGTACACTGGAGAAATACAAGTAGGGTAACAAGGGGTAAGATGCCCCCCCCTATGTATATATTGCTTGACTTTATTTTATCCCTTTTATTTTATTCTATTTTACTTATTTTATATTTATCTTAAATCTGTATTTTAGTCTTTTCAGTGTTGTCTTGCTTTTATCTTGTTTTGTTTTTGTATTATTGTCTTTACACTTGTTAAAGCACTTTGTAACTTTTTTTGAAAAGTGCTCTACAAATAAAGATTATTATTATTATTTATATGAATATTGACATTAAGGGGAGCATTAAGATAAGTTGCTAGATTAGTATGTTTGGGGTAAGACCAAGCGGGAAGCTTCCAGTCTACAACATGAAGCTGATGCTGAAGTCCCTGAAAGCTGCATTCTGTTGAAAATCCAGCAGGGGGCGACTCTTCTGTTTACAAAAAGAAGTCCGGCTCCATTAGAAATAATGGGAAAATGTTTCTCCTTCTCAGCTGAATAATTCCCCCAGTAAACA
>JAPMOB010226487.1:0-11676 GCA_029875015.1 Lepomis gibbosus
ATATATATATATATGCTAGATAAATATATATATATATATATATGTTAGATAAATATATATATTAGAAATATACATATTTCTGTGGGGGTCTGTACCTAATTATTATTATAATTTGTTGTTCCCCTGACTTTTCATAGGCTTCATCATTAGGTTTTATGACACTCTCTAGCACACTATGTAACTTAGCTAAGAAAAGTGAAAACTTTTTGTTAGTGTCTCTATTTGTCTCTATTGCCTCCCTGAATAAGTGGGAGTGATCTCCCACTCCTTCTCTCTGCTCCGTGGCACACTGTGTTCTTCATCACATTAAGAGAGAGAAAGAGTTGAATAAAGAGACAGAGAATGGGAGAAAATGAAACTTCCAATCATTTCTCATTAGCAGCAGCCTTTGAGAGCAGATCTATTAATGTCTTCTATTCAGAAAAGCATTTATTGTCTCTGCAAGGAGAAGGAATGGCAGTATAATATTACAACAGGGACTGTATTAGCAACGATGCCATCTCTCTCACACAAACGCACAGCCATGATGATCTTGGTGGTAAGAGAGTGATCCATACGAGGGCAGCCATGTTTAATGTGGTGCCTGGCTCCTCACTGGCCCATCTGCACCAGTTAGCTGCTCTAATTTTAGCCCTGACGGTCGGAGGGCGGCTGTGAGGGCCGGGTGCAATGGCTCATTTAGACACAGGCTTAATGGAAGAACATCTTTCTCTCTCACATACAGCCATACAAACACTGAATCATTATCCGCGTATGAGTGTCTATGTATGTGCGAGCAAAATAAAAAGAAACAGATTTTTTTATGTGTAAAACATAAATGCATGTTTATTCAATTGTATATACAATCATTTCTACAAGAAAATGTGTACCGGTGATCAGTACTTGCATAGAGAAGTCCTGAAAGTGAGTAAGCTGCTGTCTGGGGTTCTTGAAACATTTGGATCAGCAGTTTTTAAAAAGACATTCTTTCCCAAATGTGATACCTGTATTACAGCCATTTAGGAAAGTTATTTGTTCACAAGGCAAACAAAAATCTGTATCAGCCTATATCATTCAATGAAGCAGAGTATTGGAAGATGCAAAGGTGCTGTTACTAAAGGAATTAGTCAATTTTATCTCATATTAATTTGTTCAGCATCAACAAAATGCATCGACAAATCTTACATGTCTGCCCACAGTTGTATTTCATTCAATTTGAGTCTTGAAAAAAAACACTCATGTCTCTACAAATGCAGCATGTAACAAGACTAGAAGTCTTCAGCCTTGCTAGCAGGTCTGTCAAAGGTATACTTAGGTACAAGAATGCTTTAAGCTAAAGGTTTGATATTTACTATGTTCATCACCCTCTTTGTTTAGCTTATTAACATTTGCTGAGTTGTACTAAACACAAAGTACAACTGAGGCTGATGGGAATGTCATTAGTTTTGTGGTTATAAAGCAAGCAGCAACCTCCAAGGCTAAACAATGAAGTGACGTGGTACAAAAAAAAGTATTTTTGTCTCTATAGCTAATTTCCCAGATCATGACTGTATGGGGGCTGCATTTTTATATACCTCCCCTTTTTAATTTGTATTAAGGCTTAATGTTATGCTTAATTAAGTGATGGTCACTTTGAGTGACATGTGGGTGCCGTCGCAGTTGGCTAGCTGCAGCAACCAGGACTATATTCAACCTACTTGCATGCTACCTCTTAGCCCATTTTAACAACAACAACAACAACAATAATAATAATAATAATAGAGCAGCAGACCACGATCCACCCGGCCCAAACAACCGGACCAGGCGCCACGGCAGGTGCGGTGATTGCTCAGAGGAGAGGAAAGAGAGCCAGGAGAGGAGCCATGCTGGCCCAGCTGGATTTAATTCTGCTCCTAGAGATCTAGTCTCGACAAAATGGGACTCATACTGACCAGATAATGTAATTCAGCGACTGTTGTGCCCAGGGCTGGACTGGGACAAAAAATTGGCTCTGGCATTTTTGGACGAGGTGGCACCCCTCACCAATACACCATCATTCCACTTTAGGAGGTCAGATTAGGGGTGTGATGAAACACTAAGATGTGACATTGCAAAAGATTGGTGTCCATGACTACAAGACAAGAATATATTTTAATAGACATACTCTTTTGAAAAAAATATGTACAGTTGAAATATAGAATACTGGGGTCTGGGGATCCTCTCCCAGAAGATTTTGAGCATTAAACACTTAATTTCCTGCACTACGTAGGGTACTGAAGCTGATGTTGAAGCTACTGCAGCCCTGGTAGCAAACATATCGGTTATTTTCATGCATTTGGCATCAGCCGTCTGAAGAATAATTTTTTTTTGTGGCTCATAATGCAAGAAACAGAGAGCAGAGGTGGTGGGGGCTAGTAAGAGATGTGATTGGGCCAGCCCAATGTCAGTATAGAAAATTACCCAATGGGCTGCTGTCTGTGCTTTATGGGCCGGTCGTTGGTAAATAATTTATGGGCTGGTCGTTGGTAATCAGATTATCAGTCCAGCCCTGGTTGTGCCCACATTGTTACAGAGACCTGCCCCATCAACATCCCGGATCACATACTCAACAGTCGGTCCATGTTCTGAGCGCAAGACTCCTGCAAGATGAGAGGAAGTGGACTCTTGTGTTTTGCATCGATGATGCTTAGTGCTCAAACGCGAGACAAAACAGTGAAGTTGGACTCTGTTTCCCAAATGTCAGACTGTTTGTTGTGAAGATGAACCGTTCATGTTGTCATCTGGTTGCAGCTGTTTACATTCACCCCAGAAGCAAATTCAAAAAATGCACTGTGGAATGTTTGGGGTGTATACGTGTAGCCTACACTGGAAAAACTGAGCTCTCAAAAACAAGAAAAAAAGCATTAAATTGGGGAAATATTACTTAAAATTAGCAAAATTATCTGCCAACGGAACAAGAACATTTCACTTGCTACTTAAGGCCAAAAAAACTTGAAACAAGTGAAATTCTCTAACATAAAAAACGCCTGGTAAGAAGAAATATCTTGTCAGTTAGTTTATTTTGCCTTCAATTAAGATAGCTAATCTTACTAAGATTTTAGTTTTTGCAGTGTATGTAAATAACTTATATACTGTTTTATTTTATGTTACCATGTTTTAATATAGGCTTAACAAGGCTTAATAACACTTAATATGTTGTGTGTGGCATAAAGGAACTACAAAATTTGTTTTGTTATACAGCCTTGTGCTGTATAATGACTAATAAACAACCTTGTACCTATAAAATTGTGTTAAATTATCATGTAGGTGAGCATTCCTGCGGAACCCCAGTACAATATTAAATGACCTGTCATTTGGCCCTGCAGTGATCAGGCTGTGCTGTCATTAAGCTACTGAGCCTTCTGACAGGTGACACAATTCTCTAGCTCTGACCTAACGCACCTTTAAGCTGCCGTCAAATCCTACAAGCAAAGAGCAGACAATCAGTGGCTTAAGCAGACCTAATATCTATATTGAGTGGCTAGATATGAATGCCATGGCCCCTTGTGTTGTCTAATAACTATCACCGAATCCTGCTTTTTCTGCTCCTGTTTTTCATTTTTATTGATCAGAAAATACTGAAAATCAGAAAAATGTCAACAATGTCCTCAGTGGTAGCACTAGCCTTGTCTATTTTCAATCAGTGTCTTCTGGGATACATTTTTCCCTGTGAACAAAAAGTATCTTAATTCAGTTTGTCAAAATTGGTGCTTTTGTAAGCTGAATGAGTGTTTTGAAATAAATCTTTTATTTTTTATTGAAATCGATTTTAAAACTCAGTTTCAATTCAATGGGTCTGTGTAAATTAGGCACACATGATTTGTCTTTCTGTGTGTGTTGGTGTGTGTGCGCGCACTACACAGCTGTCTGAGATCACCACGAGGAAAAAAAAACTCAGTGTCCTTTTCTATCACAGCTCAGTTACTCGTCAGCTGTCTGCTCTCGGCATCACTTGCTTTCCCTTCACACACACATATACACACATTTAGCTAATCAGAGGTCAGAAAAGGGTCACCTTTGCTTACCTGGTCTCCCGGGTGACAAGGAAGAAGCTGTCATCAGGGGCATCGATCCAGTTGGGGCGTCTCTTGCGGATCATCACTCCGCCGCGGGTGTTTCCACTGCTGCTGTTGCGGCCGTTATGCTGCAAAAGACAATTAATGTAATCTTATTACAAAAAACAGTGATGCAGTTGTACAGGATATCTTAAAAACAAGTATAAGACACCTACCAAGAGGGGTCCACCTGTTGTACATGGGTTCTCTGCAAAAACAAGAAAAAGATGCACAGTATGCATGAGAGAATCTGTCAGTTATGAATAGTATTGATTAGTTTATTACTTTTCCTAGTTACAAGTGGTGCAACAAATAACTGTGTTTCAATTTCAGTAAAAATAGTGAAGTTACCAATAAAAAACAAAGTGTCAGACTGAAGTTGAATCATCCAAATTATCCAAATGACCCCCATCTGCTGATTCGTTTTCATTAGAATTAGTTGTCATTCTCTCCAACGAGCTAGTTTAGATAAGAAATGGCAGAAAAGGTTATCAACTTCGGGTGTATTTCCACTAATTTAATTTTATCAAGCAAAAGGATGACAAGAACATTGGCTATTAATACTGTTTGGTCCTCGAGGTTAATTCACATCATAAGTAACTTAGTTAAAAGCAAGACGGGACGCATTTTCCAATTTTTGGGGGGGTTTAACAGATGTAATACAGGTTATGACTTTCTGCTTCTAGGCAGGATTAAGTTAAGCAACGATTATTGAAAAAACAAGTCACAATTAACTTTTGTGGAATTAGTTCAGCTGTTTTTAAAGAAATGCATGTCTGTGTGTGTACCTGAGCGCCTGTCTGGCTCAGCCCTGCTGTGGTGATGGTAGCTGCGTTTTCCCAGCATGCCGTGGGGGCCGTGTGGGAGAGAGGAGAGGAGGCGTCGAGGGGGAGGCGTTTGCAGGCCCGCAGTGCGGTGGGAGCGAGGGGTTTGGGCTGCCGGACGGGACTCTGGAAGAGACACCACACTGGAGCTGCATCAACTGGCTCCTATAGACCATCTGAACAACATCTACTCATATTCCTGTGATTTGACACAGTACAGTGATTTACCTAGAAACTGCAGAACACTGGTCAGAGTGCTCCTTTGGGCGGCTCTGGTTTTGGGTAGGCGAGTTCCATGTCCTTCCGACACCCTTAACATGTCTAAACCAAACACACACACACATTTTACAAAGCAGTACTGTCTCTCTGACTGCATAATCTCCCTCTATCTACTGAGATACTGTCTGCCCATGAATACTAAACACTGTTTAACATTTCTGCAGAATCATGCAAGTTAAAACCACAATAGTAGGTTGGTAGACCTGTGTATAAAATCAGTCCTATTTACACAAGGATGCATTATGTAAATGAAAATGACCTCTTGTGTTTAAAATGAATGCAGAGCTTCAACACAGGATGCAGGAATCAAGTGAGCAAATCACTGTGAGGTGTTAATGTGGTGACTTACTTTCAGGGATGGCACGTCCACTAAAGAATAATCTCTCCCACATGCACATACAGAGATGTAAGTACATGCTTACATGCACACACAAAAGAAAAACATATTGTAAAACACATACATTCAAATATGAAGGTATTATGACAGCAGGCGCTGAAGGTTGAGTCCATGCTGGGGGGGAAGGTGTGCCTTTTATGGTTCCTCCGAGTGTGGTGGAGTTGATGGACAGATAACACGGGACACATGAAGCACAAGGACTCGGAAGAGATGCTTTCAGGTGTGACTTTATTGGAGGTCTACGCTCACATTCACACAGTGATGAAAGAAAAGAGCAAAAAGAGGTAGAAGATGAGATGAGAATATTGCAACAGTTGTTAGAAAATGAAAGAACAAGGTAGCAAAGTGGAGGGGACGAATGGCTCTACATGGCAAATCCTGTCCGGAGGATTTCCAAGAGAGAAGAGGCAACACGATGGATTCATATGAATATTGCATGATTTGAACACAGAAGAGCAGCTGAGTGGATAGTATGGCGAGGGAGCATCCAAGAGGACATGGTCCAGTTGGTGACTCCTTATGGATAAGCCTGATCTGCAGTGGGAGATGCAGCCAGTAATAAAGAAGGCAAGAGCAGCTATTTATTCTTTGTACCAGACAAATAAGGTCCTTACTTCATCTTTTACCGCCCTTCTTTCAAGTGTCATCAGTCTAAAGCTCGTTATCAACCAAAACACAGTTCATTTTGTCTAATACACACACAAAGACACACGATTAACAGCATGAGATCAAATGTGTGCGCAAAAAGGAACAGAAATGTGGGGTTTTTTTGGTTATTCTTTCAAAGGATAATGGCAAACACACTGAAGCTGAAGTTCAGAATTTACAATAAACATTCGTGGCTGATGTAACTCGCTCAGCCATGACAGCACAGAGCGGGCACACCTGTAACAGCGGCGCTGTGCAAAAAAGTGCTTCTCTTAGTAAAATACATTTTCTCTACGTGGAACTTCAGCAAATATACGGCTCAGTCTAGAATATAACTTCTTTTGGATCCTATTACAGTCTACTTGTTAATGACAGGAGCAAAATCACTTATCTGTGTATTTTTTAAGTGTGCGCAGGCGTGCTCGTGCACAACAGCCCTATTTAACCAATAAATCTTTGTGTATAATTCGGACAATGGCTTTCAGTTCACAGTGAACAAGAACCATAACAGATAAAAAAATTAAAAAAAATAAAAACACGAATGAAAAGATGATCAAAACTCATAGTTATGAGGACAGGCAGTCTTTATTGGAAACAGGGGGTGGGAGAGTACAAAAACCAAAATAATAATAATAACAATAATAATAAAACAGAAAGAGAGACAGACGGGGGCAGAGACAGGCAAGAGATGGGGGTTGATGGCAGGGCATGTCAGGGTGAGGAAGGGTGGCGAGTGTGTGTGTTTCTGTATGTCTGCATATGTTTTGTCTTGTCTGCAGGTGTGCGTGTCCATGTGGCAGAAGTTAGGAGGAATTGAAAGAGCTCTTACACTCTGCCTTTATGGCCCCACAGTTAATGGGGACAAAGGGCCGGCGCGCAGCACGGCGCAGCCTGATGATGTCACGGCACATGTGCCGGGCCAGCTTGGTGAGGCGGGTGGCCTGCAGCAGGAAAGCCTGCTTGGTCTTCATGGAGGATTTGGGGCTGCCGCTGTTTCGCATTGGCACCATGTGGTTGGATTGGCGAGGACCGTGACTCCGTGAGCGAGGCTCCTGGTAAGGAGGGAGGGGACAGAGAAAGGGTCATTGAATACAGGTTGTACAGTTAATTTAAAAGCATTTTAGGTGTTTTAATAACAGCCTAGGTTCTTACTGTGAGTGATGAGGTCGCACATAAACAGACCAATTTTTGCCAAAGTTGGAACAGATTTGGTTATTTTGAATAAGAGATTTCTGTATTTGGGTTTTTGTCTCTTCTCACTGGTTTGAAGTGGTTGGTGCTCAGTTTTTGAGTGTTTAACTATGAAAAAAAAATACCCAAGGATGATTTTCTCCAACTTTTATTTTTTAATTGTTGCTTATTTAGTCAGGAATATTTACTTTTAGAAATGCTATAAATAGATGAAAGACTCACTGAAGCTGTATAAGAGAATCTGACACCTGTTTACATGAGCCAAACACCAACATCATGTTTTAACTTTTGAAATTGTCTTTTGAAAGACAAAACAAACAATCGTTTATGTCCCACTGTCTATGTGTGAGGGAAACTACAGCCTCCAAACGACCATTAAGTTGAATCAGCACTTTTTCTAAAAACTATGTTGTCAAAAAGTTGAGTGTAAATTGTTGGATGGAGGCTAGAGGGGCAGAAAATGGCTGCAACAGACTTTTTTTCATGGCAGGAAATGCAAAGGAGCAATTAACAACTGATAATTTATGTCAGCCAGTTACAGTGTTCTGGTGTTGTGCATGCAGGCTCACTAACATTTTACTGGGGTACTTCAATTAAACAGAGCCATCATTTAAATCCCATTATGTGAAAGATATTTAGCCCAGAAGCATGCCAGGAGATTGGATCTTTGTTTCGCATTCTATGCAAATCAATCCCTAACATAGGAAAATCTTTAGAGCAAAAATAGACTAGGAATATCAAACATAAATATAGCATATTTATTTTTATAATTTCCTTAAAAATATTAAGTCACTATGAAAAAGGGTAAACTACAGTGTGGCAGCTGTGTGGCCTCTGAATGCCAGTTACAATGAACACTGCCAGCTGTAGCCATATAAAACAAAGTCTTTTAACTGGTCCGTTTTCCCCACACAGAAAACGTGGAAGGCGTGTGAATTCATTAACAGCTAATATGTGAGATACAGTACATGTGGTTTCGAGCTCACTGAATAATTGATGTTTAAAGATCACCTATATACTGTATATAATGTAAATTTTAGGAATTCATTTACAGGGCTGTATTATATTTTAGGTGATTTTAAACACGTTGTAAGGAACTGCAGCCACCGTGATGTCTTCAGAATTCACCCTTTCCCCCCCACTACATGTGTGTGTTTTACATCAGTGCCTTCTGACTAGGCTTACATTGCTTGCTGGACTGGGGGAGGTCCTCTCCTCTGGGCCCTCTGCTCTGCTGGGCATCTTCAGGCCTCCGTACTTCTTCCAGTACATCCAGCAGGAAACGCACAAGCGGCACTGCATGTTTGGAGGCCCCCATGAGTACCACTGGGCCGACTGCATGGCTGTTAATGTACGAAACACATGAATGACGATTAGAAGCATCACAGGAGAAAATTGGTCCAAGGACACGCATATTGATCTCTTTTCTAGTGTCGCATCTCTTTCTAAATGATTTTATAAGTGTCCATACATTAGCCCCAGTCACACTGCAGGTCACTGTCTGTACAAATGCATTGGTAGGCAGGATAAAAGAAAACATGAATATTTAGTTGGGATAATTTGAGTTTTATTGATTCTGCTCTTTCGTTCCGTTTCTTATTGAATCCCGATTCCATGATTTTGTGTCTTATTTGAAAAAAAAATTACTGTAGATTACTTGGATCATACTAGGTTTTTTAAATACTGAAATATTTTGTGATTCTCATTTCCTCTGCTCAAAGAATGAAAGGTTGCAGTTCAGCTTCTAGTAATACAAACCTAACACTTCCTGTCGGTGCTTTATAATTAAAGGTTCCGTGTGTTTTAGTGGCATCTAGTGGTGAGGGTTGCGAATTGCAGCAAATGGCCCACTGCGTTCACTTGCTTCTCAGACAAAATAATAAGTACTTTATAACAAATGTATTAATTCTAATGGTAATTGTATATTCAGCAGTAGAAAATCTAATTTTGTACCTTTTCTCCATGAGGCTGATCATTATATCAATTTAATTTCTAAATCCAACAACAAAAATGCTGTGAAAACTGTTAACATCTGGTCCTCTTAATATCTTTAGATAATGTAGACTACCCCTGGCAAAGTTTTATTATTTGTGTCTTCTAATATATTCGTATACTGTTCTGTATACGTCTTTAGGACCAGTTTACACTTTATTTCTCTTTTTGCAAATAATTAAGGAGGAAAAGAAGAAACCTGATTATTCCGACACCACATGAATGCACCGCTCACCCCTCCCTTTTCAAGCGCTACAGTGGCCAACACGTTGTGTCAGCTCTTGTGCTAAATAATACGTTTGGACCTCAATTTGTCCAAATTTAACTTATTTTCTTACTTCTAATAAAACAGACTACTACTACTACATCTGCATGTTTTTCCATACATATTCAACATAGTTACGAAACGTGCTCTGTAGAGCTGTTTGTTCATTTAGGCTACTGTAAAAACATGGTGATTTCCATGTAAGGGGACCCTCAGTGTACTCAGATAGAAATGGTTCATTCTAAGTTGATAAAAACATAAAGGTTCATTATGTAAGGTCTTTATACACCGCTAAAAACAGTTATATTTTTTATTTCTGGACCATTAAAGTTTTCTGCCATTCAACCACTTTAGAGCTTTTATCGGGAAGCAGCTTTATTTTCAGGTAGCCGCTTTGATGATCACCAGTTTAAGGTAGAAAATAGTGTCCAGTGCCAAAACAATCGATTGATTGATTGATCAATTTGTCAGTTGACAGAAAATTAAAACATTTTTTATAAAAGATTAACTGCTGAAATAATTTACAATAACAAAATTCCCAATATTCTTTGTTCGAGGCTTCTTAAATGTGAGGATTCCTTTGCGTTAAAGCATTGTAAATTAAATAATTTAGGGGTTAGAACTGTTGGTCGGACAATTTATCAAAAACAAAACACGCACACACAAAAAACAACTTATCAACAGAACCGTTAACTTGTTAGCCCTAGCATCATACTAGGTTTAAACTTTGCTTTCAGGAACTGAGAAGGAACTGGCAGAATTTAAAAAGAAAGGAAGTTATTTATCACTGGATTTTCAACAGCTGTTAATAAATAAGTAGATAAGCAGTAATGGTAAAAAAAATTAAGGCAAAGTGTCTCTTCTGAAGTCAATGGTGAAAAAATAATCTTTTAGCTGGCTAACACTGCATTTGTTTCCCTTTCATTTCTAATTGACCCATGTTAACTGCCCTTGTGATTTAATTTCAGTCTTGCCATGCTTAAACACACACACACACACACCAAACTCACTATAGCAGCTCTCGCAGGCTCTGCCCCCTCCAGCTGCATGGTAGGCCCCAGGGCCCGCTCCATTCACTGTTGCCATCTTGCCATTGGTCATTGAGATCTGGTTGGGGTTGGGCTTGTTACTGTCGGAGAAAATAAAGGGAAGATACTTAACAGACTGACAGCAGCTGACCTCTGCAGTATTTTAAATCAGAAATATAAATTATGCATACAATGATTATCTTGCAGTCACAGATACATTAACACCGACATCTATAAGTGTGAAATGAAGTGACTTACTATGTGGGGATATAAACCTGCTTCAGTTTGCTCTCTGCCTCTGCTGCCTTCAGTCTCTTCTGCTCAGAGAGACAGTGGATTGATTTGTTAATAACAACAGAAATCAACAGCAAAAATCCTCAGGCAGCCTGAAAATAAGACTGCATGATTATAAAGTCAGTCATTTAATGTGTCAATGAATTTCAAAAAGGTAGATTTTCCCTTCGTCTTGACAGGCGATAGTTGTCACCCTCCACTGATATAGAAATATTGACTTGTTCTCTAAGAGCTGTGTCGAGTACTACTCAGCCTGTAAAAAACGCCGTATAATGTCTTCTATGGGTCTGGAGGGAGCAGTCACAAACAAGTAGGCCCACAGAGTTTCAAAGACTAGAGCTTTTAACAGCCAAGTACGGGCCAATGAAAGATGCTATTGAGTTCCATTATGGTAGAGCTGGCCTGAATGTAATTTTTTAAGCTTCGACGCGTCGATAGTAATTAAGAGCGAATAATCGAAGCTTCGCCCCTCGGCGATAGTTAAAATGCATGTTGAGATGCATGTTTAATAGATAGAAGCAGAACAGCAGAAGAAGAATGCCCAATAAGTTCTGCTTAGTGAAGGGGGATCGGATGAGGGAGGGATAACGGCGGCATGGGTGCGCAAGTCTGTGTGCATGCATGTATGTGTGAGAGAGAGAGAGAGAGAGAGAGAGAGAGAGAGAGAGAGAGAGAGAGAGAGAGAGAGAGAGAGAGAGAGAGAGAG
>JAPMOB010226491.1:0-58706 GCA_029875015.1 Lepomis gibbosus
GAAGAGTGCAGTCCTAGGAACAGCTAAGATACTGCGCAGAACCCTCAAACTCCCAGGCCTCTGGTAGAGGACCCGAGCTTTTTTTATTTATATATATATATATATATATACACATCGTGTTGATGTGTATATATATATATATATATGTATGTATATGATGTATAGATATATAGTACAGTTCTGATACTTATCAGAAAAATGCTTAGATTGCATATTTAAGATAAAAACAGACAGAAATTGATTGAGTTTTTTTTATCTATAATGAAATAGTTTCTGTCTGTAAAATGAAAATGTTTGTATGCCAAAAATCTGCTACTTTTACTGTTTTTTTTTTCTTTAGCACTAAAGATGTGGTGTTCAGTCAGCAGTGCGCCTATTCAATAGGGTAGATTCATGGTTTAAGGTGGAATTGGAAACAAGGCTTTATATAACGGACTGAATCTAATCTTCGTCCCCTGTAAAGCCGGACAGAGCAGTTCATCATTTCGTTTTCCCAGAAGTTACTATGATGATCCTCTCTGACACATTTCTGGGATGATTTTAATACACACTGTGTGTGTTAGCCAGATTGAGATGATGCCTGACGGATTAACAATCCTGTGGTGGTTGTGGATTATGGTTGGTGTGTGTACGTGATGAGAATAAATCGAAAACTGTTTTTCATTTAGGGCTGGTGTGATGCAATGCTTGTCAGGTCCCATTGTAAACAAAGACAAAATCACAGATGCAGAGATGAATTGGAGTACCTTTCTAGAATATTTTCATCAATAGAGTCTGACATAAATGTCACAATATTACTCCACATCATGCAACAAACCTAATCTGTTTATTTTTTGTGTCCCATCATCCACATTCCTCCATGTCACTTCCCTCTTCGGTAACAACAATCTTTCACGGTGCATTCATAAAATTAATACATAAATAACTGAATATATTTCTTGACAGAGATTGGTGACCTAGGAATGCTGAGAAAATTATGAAAATGCCATTTCAGTGGCCTAACACATAGTGTTCACACATATCACACTTCCTCCATCAGATCTCCAAACCCAAGCAGAGATGCTGAAAAAAAGTTTGAATGTTTAAAGGCTAATTTTCTTTTAGAGGTATGTTCCTCTGTTACCCTCTTACCCAATTCATAAGACAGACATTATCAGTATTTCTAGTACTTTAAATTGGATACACAGTTTTACAGTGCTGTGTCAATGGGGATGTTTTGCTTGGCTTATGATCAATGTCCCTAGCCTATGTATGGGACTCCCATGCCATGCAGTATTGTGAGTATTCCTGATCAGACCCTGGTTTGTGGTTTTTGATGCAGAAGTACAGCTGAAGGGTTTTGTCAAACTGTAACGAGAAACTTGCCGTCAGTCACTAATCGTGACAACAAGTAAGGCTAAACTCCCTTCAGTTGCATCTAACCAAATATCCAGTAATTCACCGGAAAGTTAGAGAAAGTCAGAGCAAATGATAAATTTTCAATAATCAATTTTGAGTAGCAGACGTTCTCTCATCTGTTTAATCATCTTATGACCTCAGATGCTTTGCTTTACAGCACCACAGTTACTGAGGGGCCACTCTTCTTTACTAATGAGTAAAACCTCTATGTACGCATGAACAACGCATTGTAGTGCGCAACACTTCATACATTCATAAAAGGTATTGCTGCACCGTCAAGATTTTATGCAGGGCTGCAGCTATGAATTATTTCTTTGTCACCTAAACTGTTGACCACTTCATTGATTACTTCTCTCACCAACTTTCAAAAACCCAGAGGGTGAAAATTACAAATCACTTTGCTGATTTGATTCAGTTTGTTCAGTTCAGTTCAAAGATTCACAGTCACTGAATATGTGATTTGTTCACTTTTTATGAGGCAACGTGGTCACATCACTTTCAAATGCACATCAGTGCGTGCATCAGTAAGTGAATGCGTTTGAATGTGCTGTACGCATACTGAGCACCTCTACTTACGAAATCAAATTTGACAGTGGCCAGCATATTATTGATATTTAATTAATTCACTATCAAAAGTATTATGAATTAATGTTCTGTCAATTCACTAATCTATTACGTAACTAGCCCAATTCAGTTTTGGTTCAGTGTACAATTATTTGACACCACATTCATACAGAGAACCATCTAAAAGGGGACAAAAGTTCTAAAATAGGTTACAGTTTCTAGTAAAACACAGTTATTTCACTGCAGATGTATCCATAACTCTTGTAGAGTTTAAGTTATGTAAACAGTCCTAGGCACAGACAAAGAAGTACAGAACAGGTGTAAGGTGTGTGTGTGTGTGTGTGTGTGTACTGTGTGTGGCACAGTGCGTGTGTGGCTCAGTGCGTGTGTGGCACAGTGTGTGGCACACTGACCCAAATAGGAGCAGCATTTGAGTGTCAGCCATTTCTTAGGAGACACCGCTTTCTGGCACCACATGCAGCTCGACTTACAGCGAAAATCACCACGGTGTTTAACTATGGCAACATAGTGACATAGAAAATAAAAACACTACAAAGTAAGACAAGGTCATTACAAACTCATTATGAGCACCACAGATAAACCATAAGCGGATATTTTAGGGAAAGTATAGTGATTTTCCCTGAGCGTAAAGACGCAAATAATGCGCATTAATCCGTAGCCTGCAGCACGCTGGATAAACATCTTGTCACCGTATGAAACGGTGAGTGCGCAGACAGACAGCAGAGCCCTGTAGAAGCAGCGTTATAAAACCTGAACCCGCAGGGATCATTGTTAATGAAGTGCTTTACAGCATAGCAACTGTCAATCATATTGATTAACAAAGCCTCAGCCTCCTGTTGCCATAGAGAATTCATGAACAGGCGGGCTGTAGCCTACCTTTTAATCCATAAATAAAAACTCAAATTAACGCAACATTAGAGGTAGGCTATATGAAGTACATTTTAAAGCATTCTTACCTCAAACAAAGGTGGGGTGCCCTTGTCTGGAAGTGTGCATCCCAGTAATTCAGCCAGGAACTTTGCCATATAGCCTAGAGGTGAGAAGTGTGCTCCTGAAATACTCTAGGAATGTGATGTGGTAAAAAGAAGAGCGGAATCAACAGGAGGGTCCTCTTTCTGTCAGCCTCGTTAACTTCTTTGTGGCGTTCAAGGACCCTGCGCGCATCCCTCCTTTCTTCTCCTCCAGCTGCCCAAAACACCGGAGAGGAGGCAGAGATGTGCTGCTGGCCAAAATACCGCCCAGTCGAGCGCAGGGCAGCCGCAGTTTACAGCCTTTTGCTCTCACTCTCAAAATCCTCAGACCGCGAATGGTCTCGCCATCAGCAGCGGTGTGCACACGCAGGTGGGGCCGGGCAGAGGGGGTGTGGGCGGTCCAACGAGCTGTCAGGTGGTTTTCATCTACAGGGTTCCCCACTTTCACAGATGAAATGAAAGGTAAACCTGAACCTGAAATCCCCCCAGCTTTTAAACCTCAAATTCATTATGTGTTACACTTTTTGAGAGACTGAAACCAGTATTTTTAGACATTTTAAAATTTTGACTCCAAAATAGCCCACGAGAAACGCATTTTATTAGCCTATTTAATAGGCCTATTTAATATTAATAATCATATTATTTCCTGGCTCTTTGATGAAAGCTTTGACACTAACGTTATATTTGTACCCACAGGTAGACAAACGGCTTAGCTTTACTGAAATAGATTGTGCTTGGTGTCACAAAGTCCCTAATTAAATCACCAAGTTGATGATAGGGGAGACAGTATGGTTGTAATAAGGGGAGAGTTGTAACAACACCATTCCACCAATTGGAGATAAGATAGGAGTTATGTGATCATTTCAGTATTTACCTACTTCCTATCCAGGCATTGTGGTTATCTAGTCTGGAAACAAGTACACTCGGAATATATGGAGAAAACAGATTTTGAGATAAGAAAGTCAATTTTTTTTACCAAGACTATATTTTATTTTGCATCTATACTATTGCAGATAAAATTGTTTGATTAAAATTAGATTGAAATGTAGTTCAACATGTGACTCTGATTTATTACAGTATTTATTATTAGTTCTTACACACATTGACACACACAGACACACACCTCTTTTTTGTTAGACCTAAGGATATCCAAAGATGTTCTTTAATTAAGTACATTGTAGTAGTATTTATTAAGTATACTGTTAAGAAAGTTTATTATAGAGGCTAGATATAATCACATAAACATATATCTGCATGAGTCATCAGACTAAGAGAGAAACATTGGTCTTTTATATCACTACCTGTTTTTGAAGCCAGCCTACAGATACAAAACAAACCGACAGTTACAAGTACTTTTGTCCCACTTTTGACACATTCTACTGAACAACCAGTGGGGATGCTCTGATTAACATGTCATTTGACTATCCGATCAGGAATATCAGTTCACCATTCAATCACATATTCTGAGACTTTTTTGTCTTTGGCTGTTTCTCAGCCATGTCTCCTTCTTTACCGTGCGTTCAAATGTGCCCATGTATAGAACTCTCTCTCCCACTGTCCCCTTTGCCATTTCACTACTGTGCATGAGCATTAATGCCAACTATTAATTTGGCTGGAACAATTTTGTGGGGAAGGTCCACATAATTTCCTTTGTTTTCGATTTACAGAGCCACGGCTATGTAGGAAAACCAGAGAGCTAGCAAACTGTGAGGAAGAATTTCATGAATTTAACAAAAAGTGTATTGGATTACAATCACTTACAATCCCTTTAATTTTTGAATATTAATTCACATCATCTGGGTTACTACATGTAATTGGACATAAGCGTATATACTATTTCATCATCAGTGTTGCCATCAGCAAATAGGTCAAACTACCATAGCAGAGTCAAAACAATCTAAGATTTACATTTTTATGCCTTTCATCAATAAACAGGATTTTTTAAACATCTTTCGATGCTGCGGTTTCCCATTGTAATTGGTAAAGTAATCTGTCTGGCTATCTATCATTAACAATGGTAGAATCAGTCTATCCAGCGTGATCAATGAGCAAATTAAACTGTCACCAGAAGTTTAGGGGATGAGTAGTTTTCATTGAATATTCATGGTCTCACAGGACACCTGGCTGGATTCTGGAGCTCACAGGAGGATCAGGAGGTATTGCTGTGAACACTTGTGGGTTTTTAATATTCTCTCTTATTAGATTGTTATTTTTTATAAGTTGACTGTTATTATGTGAGACAGTGATGCATATATGTGTCTCCTGTTGTTAAATTCAAGTCATTTTCGTAATATTCATCAAAAACCCATGATTCATTCACAGCTTTTGTTTTTGCCCCTGAGTCAGGATGCCACAGGAGGAGATAGATGAGTTTTGTTGGGGTTCATGAAATGCAAAAACATCCAACATTTTTGGAATTAATATTCACAGCCTCATGATTATTTCAATAGTTAATTTAAAAGCTTGTAAACCATTTTGTTCAAATTTGACACAATGTCTTTTCATTTATTTATTTGCTCAGGACCATGCTTATATGGTGTAGAGCAGAAACAAGGCATGAGACAATAACAAATAACAAAAAGACATAGTCACGGCACACAGCTTGAACAAAAACAGCAAATATTAAACAAAGGAAGAACATTCCTCAAAAAAACACCCAGTTTGCAAATAACTTTTGTTTTATCTAATTGCAGCTCTAAAGTTACCTTATATGTAGTCCCTTTCATAATACTTTGGCAGACACCTTTCTCTAAAATTAATATGCTTACATTTTTACAATCAAACTAAAAATGATACTGGTCTCCCAGACAGTTGTCATTACAAAGGCTGCATATCCTCTGGTTTCTATCCAGTCCTTTATATCTTCCAGTGACCTTGGAAATTCTAGTATTCACCTTGAAATTAATTAGAAACTGTGGTGAATTGCAGTTGTTTTGTGGTGATTTGCTGTAGTGTTGTGTTGAATTGCTGTAGGGCCACCATACTTCAGTGTTGTTTCATTTTACCTCAAACCGCATTTCTTTCTTTTTTTTAAAAAACATCTTATTTTCAAATCTACATGACCTTGCCTGACCTTCTTTTGCAATTTACTACTGATCTTTCAGCTACGAACACTACTCTGACATGCAGCAGGCGTATGTTCATAAGCTGCTCATGCTCCCCCAGGTATGCTCTTATTCTGTCAAACATTTTCCCTTTATTCCCAACAACCCTCCGCACCTCTCCCCACGTCTCTCTCTCCTATCTGTCAAGGATTTTCTGTTTGTCTCCCCTGCAACAAGGGATTCATACATGTTTCTTGTCAGAAGCAGAGAGGTCAAAGATCAGGCTGCATGATGTCAAACTGAATAGATTTAAGTGAATAAAACACTGGCACCTCTCTTCTCTTGCGCCAAAAAGGACAGTGATATAGATAGGCATAGAAGAGGTAGATGGGGGATCTTTAAGTCTGAAGAGGGAAAGTTTGAGGAGAGAAAGAAAGGTAGATGGCATACCAAGGTGTTTGCGTATAGTGAGCTTGAACAAGGACGAGAGACGAATCTTACATTGCCTGCCCCTTTCTCAAGATCAGAATATAAACGGTACTCTCCACAACCAGACAGCAGCTCAATTATAGGAGAAAATGGCATGCAAACTCCAGGTGGCATTCCCATTTCTTTTTATTCTAAGAGGACATGATTGACAACCACACGCTAATTCATACATTTTTGATTATCTAACGAGGAGTGATGGAGTGATGTCTTCACACAAACTGTCTATATATGCAGGGTTGTCTACACTTTCAAGTGGTTGAAATGTTGTCAGTGCGGTTCAAACGGTTAACGTTTTTTTTTAAGCCTTTAGTTCCCATAAAAGCTTATGATAGGGTGAAGCTAATGCTAAAACTAGCTTGTTGTTGATATTAACTCTACACAGGGCACACAGTGCACAGTGCACAATTATGCACAATTGGCCTTGCTGTTTAGCAAACTGTGACAGCAGCAGACTCAATACTTATATGAAGAACAAACTTCTCAAAAGGCAAAGTATTGTGTTTGCGTCTCATGTTTTTGTGAATGCTGGGGGATTTTATCCTGAAAGTACGAGAATGCTTTGCTTTCCCTGTGTAGTCTTTTTTTCTTGTAAGGAATTAAGAAACAAATAAACAAATAAACAAAAACAGTTGTAAAGTACCCAAATATTCAGCCTCTCAAACTCAGATTTGTGCAGACTGATGTTTCGTGTTGAAAAATACATCATGTGTCCCTAAGTCCTCATCTACTGCATGTAACCCCTAAATGTGTCGTCTCCTTTATATACAACTTTCAATACTGGAAAACATTTCTTCAGTGCACAGAGCTGCAGTGTACTTGATGTGTACTGTAGTGCACAATGTGTCTACTGTCCACTTGCATTTCTTGTAATGACCCTTAATGGGTATAATGAGGTTCTGTTCTCCTTGTACCAATTCTGTTACAGGCTTACTTGTCAAAACCACTGCAGTGTACCCAAGACAAATTGCAGGACAATCAGTGCAAGCATTTTTTCCAATCAAATTGACTTGTGATTAAGATTTTTGTCTCACTTCATGCATGCTTTCTTTACACCACCTGCAGTGTGTCAGTGTTTCTGGATCCTTAACCCTTCAGTAATTGCTGGACCTGTAATGGCCTCCATTTATCTCGTCTATCTAGAGGGAATCTCTTCCACCCATTAAATGACTATGACCTCTCAAACAGACGTTTCGACATTGATTACTACTCACTCAACACATACTGTACACATGCAGGGAGACTCTATCTTAATTTAACACAACATATAAATCTTTTCAGCACTGGACACGGAAGTGAAGATGTTTACTGAGGGACTGAATAGTCAGGGTCCTTCTACAAATAGAACAGACAAAGGTAATCTTACCTTAAGTGGTCTGGTCATTTCAGTCTCTCCACTGAGGAAAATCAGAAACAGATTAATCCAAAAAAGTCTCAAAAAAGTCCTTGTAGGTCAGAAAAACTGAAATGGTTAAAGCAACGTTTGTTGTGTTTTTATCTTAAAATAACAGCTTCAATGTCATTTTGGTGACTGATTTGCAATAGGGTGAATGGCTTCTCCATCACTGCCTCTCCGGGCCAGGAGAGCTTTCTATGACGCTATGTAGCACTGAAATCCCGGGCAGGATTTTTATCAAGAACAGTATCTGGCATGAACAAAAAACAAAAAACTTCAGCAAGCAAGCTATGAGAAGAAGCAAAAAGTATATAATGCACAAATCAGCCAGAGGTTTCACAGCCAGAGGTTTAGCCATGCTATAAATCTCATGTTGCAAATTACTAGATAACACACTTGGACATCAAATGAGAAAATTCATATTGTTGTGGTGGGTTGTTCTAGAAATCAATGACAAGCAATTTATTTTGTTTCTTTAGAGCTAGAGAAGAAATTGCGTGTTAAGGAAATAGTGAAGTTAGTTTGATTAACTTCACCTTGGTTATTGTTTGTCAAGTTGATTTGATTTCGGTGGGTTTTATCTTGTCGGGGCAGTTTTATTCTTGTTACACTTGTATAGCTTTTTGTCTTGCTCAAGGACACATCAGCATGGCTTAATAATGTAGCTGTTGTGGGGATCAAACCTGCAGCTTATCAGCATTAGTATCTCAAACAACTGGAGCACCATGTAGGTTTGGCATGTTTGCATTAATGTGACACAAAGGACTTTGATGTGACTACCTGCTGTTCCACCTGCTGCCCCGACTGAACCACATTACAGTAGACAAACACACACATATGAACCTCCCACACCCCAAAACCTAATTAGTCAATTTTGAGATGAAGAAACCATATTCATTATCTAACCTCTAACACAAAAATGCCAAACTGACAGCATGCGCTTCCCATGAAACAAATTGTCGACAAAAAAAAACATAATTAATGAAGCAATCAGCCTGCGTCAGCCGAGGCTCTCATTGACACCCCGCTGTTGTACTAGATTTTAATAATGCCGTTTAATGACATGCTCCATGTTGGCTGGCAAACACAGCTCCATATGTTGTTACAGCTTGGGGAGCAGGGAATCTACATGATCTACACAGCTTCAGAGCATGGCCTCCTGCTGGGATAGAGGGATTTGTGTGTGTGTGTGTGTGTGTGTGTGTGTGTGTGTGTGTGTGTGTGTGTGTGTGTGGGTGTTGCTGGAAATACACTTGACTTGGCTCTCCAGAGAATTCAATTTGACAGTTTTTCCTCCCCCTATAGGCTTCTGTGCTGACGTAAAAATACAGTAAATGTGCTTAAGACATATTTTGAGTTCACTTCAAAGCAAGTGTTTCTCCGCCACATTCAGTATGACCATCCTAGGGTTGATTTTTTTTTTTTAAATATCATTTTAGTGCTTTTCGTTGCCTATGTAAACCGTTTTGAATTGCCTCTGTGTTTGTGTTCTTTTCATGGAAACAAATCTAAATGGTGAAGGTGGTGAAGGTGAAGCTTTCCACTTAAACTCTGGACAATAATTGAGCAAACATGGACACATTTGATAGCATGGTTTGATTCCTCCATAATAATTGCTTCTTTTTTTTTTCGTTAGCCAACTACGAGAGTCTGAGGTTTCTATAAGACAATATCAAAAACCACAGCATTACAAGTTGAAGCTACAATAAACATAGCCCAGGGTGCAGCAATTTGTTAACCTTAATGTAGCAAATTACCTGTATGTTTGAAAATAATACCTGTATGATTTATTTAAAAAACATCCATCCATCCATCCGTCCATCCATCCATCCATCCATCCATCCATCCATCCATTTTCAACCACTTATCCAGAGTTGGGTTGCAGCTCCATTAATTTAAAAAAATCATATTTCTGTTTATAAATCAACATGAGTAGCTATTTTGATATTACATCACTTCTTGCAAACCAAATTTTAAGATCTTGCAAACCAAATTTTAAGTACATTCACATGCTCAATGTTGATAACATTCTCTGTGCTAAGCATGCTTACTTTTTAGTATTCAGCTGCAACAATCAAAGCAGAATTGAGCCGTTGTATGACAAAGGAGCTAAACCTGATGTGGACAGGTTAGTGAATATCTTTACTCTGTGTTCTTGTAAAAGCTTAGTGATATTGTATACGAAATCCCATTTGACAGTGTGAAATTATAGCTTCCTCCATTTTGGACACAATGTTTCTCCATCCCCACAAAGGTTCAGTACAGCCTCAACTGGTCAGCACCTTAAATTTGTGTGTCAAAGTTAACCAAAGTTAAACTTCACGGGAAACCTCCATACAGATTGACTTTGCCTCTACGAGCAAACTCCCAGTTTGCAGCAATTGCATTGACGTGAACTGGTTTTGAAATTGTGTCCAGCATCACAAGGCCGCTAGCATTGATTCAGACTTGTATTGATGTTTAAATACAATGAGATAAAACACGGATTTGAATCGAGCTTTGTTTACACTCCTCGGGGGGAAATATCCAGGCTATTTCAGAATCAGATTTGGTCTGTGAACACAAATGATGAAATCATTTTCTTACATGAAGTCTCTCTAATGCCAGACTGAGGAGCTCTATTCTTCACTTGTGAGTAGCCTGGTGAGACAAATAACTGGTTATGTATGTATGAGATGTTTTTTGATTTGCACATGTGTGTTAATTGTACTGTGTGAAATGTGTTGATCCTGCAGTGCCCACTGTGCAAATAAGAGAAGAGACACACTCATTTTCACGGTCACCTGATGTGACTGTACAAATAAATGCAAAGCAGCCTAAGGCTCTTGTTTGTCTTCCATTCTCTATGTACGTCTAACCATCTTTTTATTTAGTTGCTTGGTTGTTCTGTTATTCCTGTCAATGTGTATTGCTTTTACACATTGCTTTAAAACTTATAATGACAACCATGTATCAAATATGAACACCAGTGTTAATATTTAAAGGCTAATGCCAATATTTTTTTCATATTTTTGTATGAAAGATGATTATACTTTTTTAAGTATAAAATATAACTTACCGGTAGAAATTAGGGAGGGGAGTTTGTTGTGTACATCTAGAAACTGTTAGCAAGACTTTCCTAATGGTACTCCTCTCTAACTCTGACTCATTTTTCCATCGTCGTCTTCCTGCAAGAACTCGCCTCTCACAAGATTTCAGAGCGAGAATTCAGTTTCTTGTTAAACCCGCAGTCATGCGTAAGGATCCTTTTCATAATGTCATCAGATACCTCTTATAACAGTCTGAGCCTGTCAGGGACATAAAGAGGCACTTTCTGTGGACGTAATTTTGACGGGCACTATTGCCACAAAGGAATATACGATGCAGTCACTGTAGCCGTCTGCACAGATTCTAAAACTTTTTGTTGGTGCTATTTAGACACCAAAACATGTGAAAGGGCCCAGGTTTAAAAATACCCAAATGATCTTTTAAAGATATTCATATGTATACTTAACACCTCTAGGGGCTTCTCTACACTTAATATAAATATTAATGAATCACCAGACAACAACACTTACATAAAACATGTAAAAATAATCTATTTGATTGCAGTTATTATAGACTGATTTTCTTTAGTTCTTTATTTGTGCATATAATAAAATTAAACAAAATAGAAGAAATATACAGTAACATTAGAAAATGCATAGGTAGGATAAAAAAAACCCAGAGGGGCTGTAAAAGGACCCCACCTAACTTTGAAACATCACCATCAACGCATCACCAAAACAGCCATGCTCTCACATCCACACACCGTGACACACTGACACTGCCTTTGCTTTCTCACACAACCCTCCCTCTGTTCACTGCAGCAGCTGCCTAATGTTGCATCAAAGACCCAGCCGTTCACAGCGAAGCCTGTGATGGAGAGTTTTTTTTCTTTTCATCACCCTCTCTGAGTCTCTGATGGATCTTCACAGTGTTAATGCCAAGTGGCGAGCTGCCGCTCCATCATCAAACCCCATGTACTGAAAGTGCGAGGGGGAACAGAATGTGAGACGCAGAGAGCAGAAAATAAAAGAGAGGAAATAGAGAGGGAGACAGAGAAGAGACCAGCCACCATGACCGGCTGCACTCTCTGCACTGCAGCACAACAGAGGGTGTGATTTATCCACATATTCGCTGGGGGGAACCGGGTTTCACCATTAGCAAATGAGCCCTAATTCAGCCAGACAGATAGCTCACTTCCTTTAGTCTTTTAGTTTTTGACTCACAGCTCAAGGCCAAGTGCTGATGCCGCTAAGGAAACTCCTTCTCCCTGAGGCAGAGTTCACACCTGTAGTTCAACTCCCTCTTTATAGGAGCAGAAAATTACCAGTTGCAATTTAGCCTTTGTTTATTATAGGTTTTACTGCATGATACTACATGGTTGTCTCATATTACCTGGTAGTTACAAAACTCATATAAATAAATAAGAATTTTAATTAGTCTAAAGAGTTACCGTTAATTTGACAGATTGCTAAAAACAGGGAAAGAAGGGTGTCCTGTAGCACTACACAATGGCAAACAATGTGTGTTTTCTTAAATTTACACATTAGTTCTTACAAGTGCATTATACATTGTCAGCTCATACTGCATTCACACCACAAACAAACCACATTATGTCTGTAATTCAAGTGTAAAAGTGACTTATTGCTGTGGCCGATTTGTAAAGACTCACTATGAGTAATGACAAAATCCTGATGACCAATGTCTTTTCGGACGTGTTTTCCATATTTCACACTGTTCATTATTGTACAACAAACAACTTCAGTTCATCACAGAGATATCCTACACTTTCCATAAAGCAACTCAGTATCATCCTTTTGTTCCCTCCTTGCCTTGTGAGGGCCCACGTCTTTTAAACTCCACACTCACAATTTGTATTGTGAAGGCTATATGTGATAGCTTTTAATAAGGACACATACTTGATCCAAAAAACAGACAATAAAAATAGACAAACACAAAATCCAACATAACAGATTACATATTATTATTACATATAGGCTAAAAAGCTAATAATTTAGTCTACAAGACCACTAATTACTATTTTGAGGGATCAGATTATCAAAACATTTACCCAGATTCCTGCCTGAATGAATATAAATTTGCTACACATACCGTCAATACCAAAATTTTTGACTGTCTCCTCAAAAAGAGGAAGTTTCAGATGATTCCTCACAAATCTCCCTCATGCTGGGATCAGTAACACAGTTTATTGAACATTTGATTGTTTGTCAAATAATGTCTAATAATTTCTAAGGACGCCCTGAATCCTGACCCTGTTTATTGGCTCCTTTTGAATTAGACACCCTTCATCCGACAACTTAATGACACCTGATGATATGATGCACCAGTATGTGTGCATCGTATCCAGGAACAGTCAACTGAGTGCTGTGTTAGAGAACTGCAGGAGAAGGAACACAGCATCAATATTCATGAAACCCAAAACACACGCACCTATCTATGTAACTCCTGAAAAACATGCAAACTTGAAACTGGGGTTTATAACAAGCACTGCACGCGCACAGTTCACAAAAAGCATTCAGTACTTAAATTATTTAAATTATTAACTTTAAATTCAACCAAGGAAAACATAACCACTAAACTGCTGTTAAGTTTTTTTCCCCTGCACCTGCAGCCTTATGCTTCTTTCTGTAAATCATTTATGAGGAAGGATTTGTGGCAGTGTGCTGGAAGCTCCTCACTATTAATAATGTACTGAAGACAGGTAAGAGGGTTTCCTCCAAATCTCTGAGACACATGTCAGATTATACCAAACAGATATTGTCTTACCAGGTTACTTTATTTCCAGATGGTGATTTTGATTGTTTTTCATTAACATTCTTGGATATGTTAAACGGCTTTTATGCTAGTTTGTGTGCATTACAGTACACCACATTAATACATGTGATTATTCCACCCAAACACATTGAATGAAAACACGGCTCAAAATTAACTTGTATTCGTCAGCTTGAATTTAAATGTTGGGTTAAGCTGACTACTCTCACTCCTCCCTAACCATGGCAAAATAAGAAATACTCTGCAGTTACCAAAAAAAACCCTCCTAGGGGAAACATTGAATAGTAATCTAAGTAAACAAAATGTTGCAGCCATCACATCTACAAAGTTGAAATCTGAATCAAAAACAATGAGGAACAGTTCAAAAATGTATTTTCTTCTCAGAGTACAGAGTGTGCTTCGTTTATGTGTTAAAATCAGAAAGATCTTTTTCTAGGCTGGGATGCCCCCAGATCACCCTACAGGGGTTTGGTTCGCAAATAAGTCACTCTTGTCATCCCTTCTGAGTTTGCGTGCCTGTACCTAAGAGCGTCCCTGGAGAGACTTATAAACCACAGTTTCTCAATCTTAAGGTTGACTGACATGCAGCCAGAATGAAATGGCATTTTTAACACTAGAATATTTGATTTAACATTGAAGTGTGTTTCATATGTTTCTGCAGAAAAACAAAGAAAAACAAAAAGAAACATTTGAAACACAATAAATAATAAAATAAATAAATAAAGAACCAAACATGGTTCAAATAATATTTTTTTATTACCGAAATTGGTATGTCCAACACAGCATGGTTATAGAAAGAACAAGAAATAACATAATTTGACGCTTAAGGAGAACATACAAAAACATGCACCAAAAACAGATTGAAAACACAAAACAAAATTACATTTATTCACCAAACATGCTATCAACTTGTATGGCCTCCTCTAGCTTTCACACACGCCTGATGATCCACACATTGTAATTTTGGAATATGCCCTGCCATTTGTCAACTAAGGCATAGGTAAGACTCTGAACATTATCTGGAGGATGTTCTCTGCCTCTAATACGCCTGAATATGGAATAGGGTATGTGATTGCCCTTCTGGCTCTCTTATTATCATCATGGAGTTGATTCATAACAGTCTAGTCTGGTTAGATTAGTGAACTCCTGTAGCACGGTGGAAGTCAATTTCCAAGGATTGAGCTTTCAAAGGTGATGGGATAACAGTCCTGTCTTGACCTTGTCTCCTGCAGTATTGCCAAATCTCCAGCTAACGGGTATCATTTCCATAGTTAGCTGAGACACATCAAACCGTAGAGCTAATAACCGAACCTCTTCACCATCTTCAAGCAGTTGAACTGCTCTGGCATTTTCAGTCAGGTCCAAATTCTGACACCACCAACGTTCATCAGAAGATGTCCAGCAATCACAATCCATACAAAGAACATCATCCTGCCCACAGACTTGATACTTAGCTAATGAAATTAACACAAATTCCATTCCTTATCATGCGGCTATGGTCACACAGCCCTTCCTATAGGCATAGTCGTCACACTTCAGACCAAAGATTAACTCTTCTGTAAGTAAATGAATTCCCTGATCACACAAACAGTACACAAAATCTAACTTTTATGTTTATGTGTCATGACTAGTGTACATCACCAGCCCCAGATCATCCCATTTGGAGCTTACACCATGCTTGTATACCTGCAAACATTGCCATCCACAAATTCTCACGTTAAATGTTCATTCACTAACAAAGACCACGCTATCATTGATATGGAATTAGAATATTTTATTGTATGATACAGATGGAGAAGAGCCGAGATTATATGCCAGAATATATTGAGTATCTGGATGGAGGGATGAAGGGATGAGGAAGAAGAGTGAGGGGTCGAGGGATGTGGGAATGAGAGTTGATGGTAGGGAGATGAAAAGATGAGAGTTGGACGAGGGAATGGAAAGGTCAGGGATAGAGGGATGAGGGGATGAATGGATGGATGAGAACAATGGATCGGAGACAGCCGGTGTCAGATAAGCCGGATACTCAGAGCAGGTGAGCCGTCGCTTCGTGTGTTATGCAACATTAACCAATGGCAGTAAGATGGGAGGGAACCTGGGTAGTTGAGGCTCTGTGTGGGGGATCCGTCTCTTCGTGTGGTCTGCTTCGAATGGAGCTCCCAGTGGTTTCTGGATTCAAAAAAATAGACAGAAAGTGAGAGAGGAGAAAAAGAGAAAGCGGTTTGGGGGGGGGGAGAGGAATGTGAGAAATGTGTCAGAGAGGAAGAGAATGGATGAGGTGTGCTTAAATGCTTTGAGCAGAAATGGGACGTGTTCGAGGCGTGGTCTCCCGAATCTAGTTTATAAAACTTCATGTGTGTAAGTTTTAGTGGCATTTAGTGGGAATGGTTGAGAATTGCAACCAACGACTCACTCACCAATCACCCCTCTCTTTCCAAGCGTATAGGAGAAGATGTGGTGGCCGATACGCTCTGTTGGCTCACTAAATAATACGTGTGGTCCTCTATTTGTCCTAATTTCTCTTCTATTCTTAATCCTGTGAAACCAGTATAACTACCGCTACTACTACTTCGTCTTCCTCTTCTTTTTTCTTCTTCTATGTAACATAGTAACGAAACACGCTCTATGGAGCAGTTTGTCTGTTTGGGCTACAGTAGAAACATGGCGCCGCAACATGGTGACTTCCATGTAAGGTATACATAAATAGAAATGGTTCATTGAAAACATAGATATCTATATTATATTGCATTTCTGTCTATAGATTCCCCTCAGTATTACGCACTGAACCTTTAACCTGACATGTCTAATGGTTGAGGTCATGAGAATTTGGAGACTTAAAACAATTTGGGGACCTCAAACGGGAATTAAGCCCCAGAAATCCCTGCAATAACTTAAAGGTAGCAGTCTTCATCCATTAAATAGTCACACAGCCTGTCGCACCATCCAAAAACAAAACACTGGACAGATATTTTTTTGTTCATTCTTAAATAAAAAAAATCACCTAACTGCTAAAAATGTAGGTGCAAACAATGAAAATCGTTCAGTAAAACGTGATTTATTGACATTCACAGTAAAGGGAAAGACGGAAGCTTCAAAGAGCCTCTACCCAAATCAGGAAATAATAAAACTTAAAAATTTCTGAAATTGTCAAAGTCAAAGAGTGCTGAAGGGACGTCATACTTGTGATTTTGTCTTTTTCAATTATCATTGTTTGTCAGGTACATCATGACATCTTTGATATCTGTCTGTGACAAAAGAGTAGAAAAAGCAGGCCGACCAAGACCTCAGATGTTGTATTGTGGGAGGTGAAGTTATTTCCAACATCAAACAGACAGCTGAGCTGACAAACACTACAGTCCGCACGTGCGCACACACACACACACAATTTCCCTTTCCATGAAATTTTCATCAAGGGGAGCTAGAGTCTTGATTAAAAAATTCCGAACCTGGGATGGTGTCTCCCTGTAACTGAGATACAGGCAATTTTTCGCGTAATGATGTGAATTTTGATTCATTCCATGCATCGACTGAAACCAGATGGATGCCACACTCCATCCTATTCCCCTCTGGCCTGCTGAGTGACAGGAATGCACACACATACGCACACATACCAAAATATGTCACACCAAATGTTATCAAATATTGCTGGATGCAAAGGGACTATTATTAGAAAGCTTACACACACACACACACACACACACACAAGGTTTATCTACCAACCCACATCTGATGTGAGATTTATGCTTTCAGCTATTTTGTGTCAAAAAAGAAATCTCAAGGGAAATGAAAATGTCAGATACAGAGCCACTGAGTTCCTCCCTTTTTGTTTTTCTTTCATGTATTATCGCTTGAGTCTTCAGTCACCTCAATTATCCATTAGCCTCCCGATGGCTGAAAATTCGCTGGACAAAATTGGTCATATAGAGTTAAAACTGGATAAATGGGCTGTCTGAACTTTTCAAAATACAGGAACAAGTCACTTAATAAAGACGGAAAATCAGTTGTCCAAGCAATAACAACAAGGCAACAATCAGGTCAGAAACAAAGTCAGTTGAAAGAATTTGAAAAATTGCCTGGCATCTGACTTCCCAAACTTGATGCAATATTGTTGCTATTGTCTAAAGTCAGTTACTTTTTTCAAGGCGAATAATTTGAAGTTCTCAAATCAATTACAATTTTGTGTCCTCTTGTAGCTCCTTGTTTATTTCTAGTTAAAATCAGTCCATTTTCTAGTTAAATGTTTGCTTGTATTTATGCTGAGACAGCATTCAAAAAATCAACAATGCATTACCAGGTGCGTTATGTACAGTAAGTTGTACATAATATATGTACAACTTGTTGTAAAATGCATATAGTAGAAGAAGATGACAAATGTCTCTTTCTGTTTTCTCTTTTCCATCCATACCAATTTGTTACACTTCATCTCCTTCTAAGCCTCATTAAGTTCAACTTCCCATACTCTACCAATCACTGGCTCACACACACACACACACACACACACAAACCCAAAGGTGAATGAATGGCAGAGCACAAAGAGAAAGAGGGTAAACAAAGATGTAGAGAACTGTCTTGTGCATAATTACTTCCCGTCATGGCTTATTCTTGTACCTTCCTACCCTTTCCCCCTGGAGGGAGTTTTTAAACGACAAAAGGGTCAATCGTGTTTGACCGTGCAGTGAGATGAAGCATGAAACATCTGTGATATTTTTACATAAAACCCTGTGAGCACAAGTTTTGGGCATTGATTCTCAAAGCAATGAGAGCATTTATTTCTGATAGAAAAATGAAGGATCACTGTAACAAATGCACACTTTCTGGTGATGAGAATGAAAGCATGATGAACAGCAGGCCAGTGTGCCATCAACACACATCCATTAATGTAATGGAGAGGATTATTGGAAACTTTTGTATGCTGTTGTATATCCACAAATATGATGTTGTTAAAAAACAAAATGAACCTTAATTCAGTATCCTAATGTTTGAATATACTGCAAAGATGTGTATGTATCACAATGTTGTGGTATAAAAACTATTTGATAGAATTGGTGGGGAAAATATTTTTAAATGTTTCACTTTGACAGAAAATATAGCAAGAGAAATCATTTTTTGATTATTATTCATTTTGTCTCTTTATTTTTACCCTTTCAGGACTCATCTCATGCTACTGCTTGTAGTATTGCTAAAGTTTTCTAATAAACTTGTGTTGCTGTGTGGTTTCTTTATCACCATTATTATAATGCTGTATTAACATTATGTTTTGAGAGAGATAGCTTCAGGACTTTTTGCTCTTATTCTTTCCTTACTCTTTACTCTGAGATGAAGCATGTCTGGACAGTTGCATGAATGCATTGCTAAGCCAATCAAAGTGTTCCTTAAGTGTATATTGTGATAATTATTTTAAATGGACTCACAATGATTGAAAACTTTGAAACTTTGAAAAATTTTGGAAATGAAAATGTTGCTCCGGCTGAGGCAGAAAAACCTCCAGCTAAGAAGCTCAGAATGGCTCATAAGATCAGATTACATAAAACCAGAACCAGGATGGAATCAAAAAGGACATGTCAGTGTAAAACCAACCCATGCCGCAATCTCTCAGACGGACTCTGGTCAGGGTGCTAGTGGCACCTTTGGGACTGAGCCTGGACCGAGTACCTTGGGGTGTTCCCACACGCAGGACCCGAGCCCATGGTGATCAGGGTGTCCATAAAGGGACTGTCCACTGCCCAGAACTGGGCGTTGAAGCCGCAAAGACAGCTGTTTTGTTGCAGTTCTACAGTTGTGTTCTGCAGTTGAGGTGTGCACTGCAGATCTACAAACAGCCAGGGGGACCCTGGTCCCTCATCGACTGCATTGACGAAAATGAGGTACTAATACTATTATTTGAGTTTATAATATTCATTAATACATTTTAAAACTTGTTTTTTTGAGATAACTTATTTTATGTGCATCCCCTGATGATGTCTGAATAATTGTTTTGTTCAGCAAAGAAGGCAATATTTGCTAATGTGACTTCAACAGTTGTGAGGAGACAAGCACCTTCATTTTGTGACTATAGGAGCAGGGGAGGCCTTTCTCTCCTTTTAAAGTCAGAAAGAGTTGCGGAGAATAGAATGAATGGTGACATAAATTAAAATAATGTATTCTGCATTTGGGGTGGTGCATTTAAAGCTGTTTTAAAGATGTTCATTTATTTTGTTTGGAAAGTGTGGCCTACAATATTTGGCCTTTATGAGTTAAAAAATTAAAGGATTATCAGGAGTTACAGAGACCTACATGATACGTTTTTGTTACCTTATTTGGAGAATTGTTTGTGAACTGAGGCAAAGGGGTGTTGCTGTTGCAACTACTGGACCATCTACTCATAAACGGAAAAATAATGTAAAAACCAATCAATGTGATGATCACGTCCTGGTAGCCAATGATTGTTTGAGAAAAGGGCGGGGTCCTCCCTGTGTATTTCTTTATTTAAGTTGCTGACCCTAGAGCTCTGGGCAAACTTTTTTGGGCTTGTTGAAATTAAATAAGTTTCTCTTTCTGTGGAGGCCTTAAGAAAACTAGAAAGAGCTTTTCATCGCATTTTCTTTCCCTCTTCTGGTCTGGTAAGTTAATGTTTACTTACTTTAATATCCACACTACCTACATTAACACACCTCATTACAGATAAGCAGCAAAGTGGCTCTTTAAGGAGCTCACTCCAGGTTATGTGTTCAGTGACCTCTCTGGAATCTAAAGCGAGAGGGGAAGCGGGGTTGACCAGGGGACGTTGAATCTGGAGTTAGAAATTCAATACAGACGGTCAGGCCACCTAGTGTTGAAACTAGCTTGCTGGTCGCTCTTTTCCTAAGTGGTATCTGAATTCATAATGCGCTAAGGGCGCCCGGAGATGGCGACCCAAGAGAGAGGGGTTCCTTGTGGCGGGCCACTTGTCACTGCAATTCACAATATAATATATATAATGTGTAATGTGTTGTTATCAGCAGGAATTGATGGCTAACAAGAGCAAGAGGGGTCCATCCTGGTTTTCCAACTTGTTGCACTGGAACATGGTCAACTCGGTGCGACTTCATTCCCACCTCCGACTTCCAAGGTAAATGGAATGCAGCATATATTCCAGGATGTCCCTGAATAAAGTTACACCATGTAACTCCCTGCAAAACTACATTTTGTCTTTTTAACTTCTTCTGTTTGTGTGCAGATTATAGCTGATTAGCGTTTCCCCCTGCTTCTAAGCTTTATGCTAAGCTAAACAAATCATGTTCCTGAAATCTCAAACTATTCATTTAATTCTGAATCATGCAGTAATCAAAATGTCAGGTCATGATTCTGATCAGGAAAAACTCTAATAGGAACATGATGTTAAATGATAAAGAAGTGCTTTAAAAAGCAAGACAGTTTTTAAACACAAATTTAATGAATATAGTGCTATACTGACATGCAGTCATCAGCTGTCACTCAGCAGTAGATTATTCAAATTATTCACTTTTATTTACTGTTAATTAGCGGCCAATATTAGTGTTTTATCAGCAAATAATTCAACTTAGTAGCATGAATTTTGATTCACCTTTTAATTATTGAAGCTAATATCTGTGCTTCTCTTTTTGTTTTTTTGTCTCATTAACAAACCATTGTTCTCAAAACATTTCTGAACTTGCGTCATCATGGTGGTATCCTTACATAATTTCATTACGACAGAAATATTATGAAAAATATCTGCTTCCTCCTTCTACTTTCTTTACAGGATAGAGTTCATGCATGTAACATTTCAAAAACAAAAAAATAAACCAACACTATTTAATATTAGTATTTAATTAGTTGTGTGACATGCAAGCGACTGCAGAATATTGATATGTGATTCAAATAACAGCAGAGGTTCCCAAAAATAAATGCAGGTCAAGCTTGTAGAGTTTCAATCAATGATAATGATGCCAATTGTCTCTACAGAGTCAAATTTGTTTCCAGTAATTATACCCAGAAACCACAAACGTGTGACCAAGATTGACTGTAGCCTCTCATCCTTAATTGATTAGTGTGTTAAAAGCATTTTTTTCTCCCCAATTCTTTGGTTTTGCACAGCAGTCTGAACTCTGCGCACGTCACATCTTACATTTTCTCATTTCAGAGTTTGTATATAGTGAGTCCCCGGCACCATCTGTCCATTGCTCACCACTTTTATCTTTCTGCCATTCATTCTGTCAGATCTACATATTAACTGTTAAATGCACTAGCAAGCTACATGTAAATGTCAGAGAAAAGTTTAAGACTCAAGAGACATTTATTCAGTACTACTTACAATCTTAGCAAAAGCTAATGCAGCTTTGTGTGAAATATAAAAAAGTGATTTTTTTCTTTTAGCAAAGTTCCTTCCTCTCTCCACGTAAAGCAAGACACATTCACATCAGTAATTATATCTTAAACCCAGGCATCAGATGTAGGCAGTCACACAGCGCAATGCTAAAAGTCTTCCCCTGATGCTCTTTAATGATAACATCCTCTGTGCTGATCCTGTCTTACCCTACTGTTGCTGCCCGTTCAACGGCTGGCGCTCGTCCTACAGATGATCGCATCTTATCCATCAGAGAAGAGTGAATGTCCTGGACATTGGGGGGGATTTACCTTCCACTAATGGTGGATGTCTCAAATGACACACATACAAACTCACTCACCCACAGCTGCTTCTCAGCGAGCTACCCGAGTGGTGTCAAGATTAAAGAGCAATTACAAGCTATTCCACGAATGATAGATTTGAAGAGGAGTCAATGTGATGGTGACCCACTTCTGGGAGAGAGGAGGAAACCAGGAGAGGAGAGGAGAAGAAAAGAGGAGAGGAAATTAATAGAGGAAAGTCAAGATAAGAATAAGAAGAGTCAGAATCAGAAAAACTAGGCCCATAGCATCCCTCCTCGGTACTAAATAGTGGCAGCAATAATAGCAATGACATCTTAAAAAATATAAGTGGGTTCTAGGCCAATTGAGCAAAGCTAACAACTATTTAACAGTGTAGGCTACTGTCAAAAAAACACTTGAGCTAACTGGCAGTAGTAGAGTGAAAATGACTTGAGCTGTTTTTTCTGTTTTCTTCTTACCTCTGTCCTTTTCTTAAGCTTCAGCAGTTGGATTTAAACCTTTGAAAAGAGTTCAGGTAATTGTACACATTTGGTAGAGCACTTTTTTTTGCATTCTCTTACCTTTTTTTTTTGAGCACCGGCTAACTTTTTTGTGGTCCATTATCTAGGTATGGATTTTCTGTTGTAGCTTTACTATCAATCAGCTCGTGTTGCACTCTCTCTGACGATGCATTTGATTTTGACTGAATGTCCCAATTATTATTATTATTATTATTATTATTATTATTATTATTATTATTATTATTATTATTATTATTATTATTATTATTATTATTATTATTATTATTATTATTATTATTATTATTATTATTATTATTATTATTATAACCCATTATATTAAAGTGAACTTGCACAAGCGATAAAAAACCCTCCTATGCACCGTCGGACTCTAAAAACAATTTATTTATACATATTTCTTTTAAATCTGACCAGCCCACCCCAAAGCAAGTGCTCCCTCTGGCAATCCGCCATCAATCACAAGGAAATAGAAATTTGTCTTTGAATTGCACACAAGTGCACTGTACCTGCTGAGTTTGAATCACAGTTACACCATACAATAAAAACATACATGTAGCAGAAATGTACACGTTGCTGATGAGAAAGCTATTAAAATGTTGATTACATGCAGCTTGGACAATTTTGCTTCTTTCTGTTTGCATAATAGCGATCATGTTTGTTTACTGAAACCGCGATTTGTGGGTTCGACCGTGGACAACCCCAATCATAATAGTCTTTTGGGGGCATTTTTTCTTGGGCAGAATAATGAAGGTTTTTTTAGAAGTGGAGACCTGTCTTTACGAGTGATAAGTCTATTAAACCAACAAAGATGCAAAAGTGTTTTTGTCATGCAAGCACACAAGGACGCACATGCACACATGCATTGATCAACGGGTGGGAGTATCACACCAAGATTGTGCTGCAATGCACTACCAAAAGCAGGGAAGAAGAACTCTGTCATCAAGTAAACCTTGATGTAAACAATGCTGGATTTCAAATACTTGATAATACCATAAACGTTTGGTGAGTAACACCAAATGTAAACATAACTTTTGTTTCCAATCAGCCTCTACAGGCGCCATTTAAGGTCCCTGAAGACCACATTGGAAATACATTGTTTTACAAAGCAGGTTTGCAGCAGTGTTGGTTGGTTGCAGCATCAATTCCTGTACTAAAACAGGAGCTGTACCTTGATATTATCGGCTCCTGTTTATAGGGCCGGAGCATGAAACATGCAAGGTCCCCATTGAAACTTAAGGGATTTTTTCCCCCTGCAAAGTAAACTCAGTTTTTAGGGCCTTAACATGCTCAAAATAATTCAGGTGCGGTGAAGAATTTTGTATTTTATGGGTCTCGCACATGGGTATGGCAAAATGGCTCGGTAGCACCCCCTACAGACCAGCCCACAGCCGAAGTTTGACCTATGTGTACGAAATTTATGTGGTACATGTATCATGTCCAGACGCACAGAAAAGCCTCTTGGAGCAATGCCCCACAATCACGACGATTGTTATAACTTCAGTGTGCATGCTCAGATCTGCACCAAACTGCACATGTAGGATGAGAGTCCGGCCTGGAACACATCCGTATGCCAACAAACACACAATGTCATAGCGTCACCTGCTGGCAACAGGAAGTGTCAAGTTTTACGTTGTTATGTACTACTCCCAACATATTTGCCTCCCCTGCTTCAACAAAGTCTCAGATGAGCCTTAAGACATTGATGATGCATTGATGCACCACAACACAGGAAGTTGTTATAGCTTTGCTGTACATGCTCACACTCTATAAGGGTCACACCCTGAACACATCTAAAGGTCAAAATTCACTCAACCTCATAGCGCCACTTGCAGGAATCAGGAAGTGGTTCTCCAATGATGCAGCCCCTGCGCACTGAATCACCAAGATGCACAAAACTTTTGTGATACATGTATCCTCCCAAGACACACAAAAAAGCCTCTTAGAGCCATGCCTGAAATCAGACAGGAAGTCAGCCATTTTGATTTGAATGTGCAATTACAGACTATTTATGGCCTTTTACAAAGTCCATACTTCAACAAACTCCTCCTAGGGAGTTAATCGGATTGACTTAAATTTTCTACTGTGCATTCTAAAGGCATTGACAACGAAAAGTTGTGCTATCTGTGAGTTTTCGATGGACTTCTCCGTGGCATGGCGTCAAATATCAACGGTTCACCATAAAACAGGAAGTTATATGACTTTAGTGTAAATTCTCCGATCTGTACCAAACTTTACATGGTCAATAACGTACCTGTCCTGGACACATCTACATGAAAATATTCACTCGACGTCATAGTGCCACGCACTGGTAAAGGGAAGTAAGCTGTTTCTGACAAAACATGGCCGCCTCACACCTCAAAGAGTTACACGTACGAGGGCCCGCCCAATGCTGCTTGCAGCTTTAATTTAAACTTGCTATTTTGAGTGCAGATGTACAACTTTAAACTTTTCAGAGAGTAAATATGACTTAGCGAATTCTGTATGAAATCCTTGTCTATTACTGGGATTATCTGCACTTCACTTAATGTCACACAGTGAAACAAATCAGGGTTAATCTCTCTACGCCCCAACTGTATGTAGTCAACAAATCATGATTGAGGTGAGCTGATGGTAAACACTGCATGGAACACATACAAGCTCATGCACACACACACACACACAATGTTACAGAAACGCATTCACAGCTCATGGGCACAATCATTTCATCCCCTTGATGAATAATGAAGCTGAGTTGGCGCTGTTGAGACAAGCGATGGCTTTGAATGTCATTGGAGCGCCTGTAATGGCTTTATGGTTGCGTGAAGTGCTAAAGATTGAAATGGTGTGACCTTGTGTGTGGATTGTAGGCCAAGCCGTCATTCATGCGCAGGTCTGTATCTACAGAGCTTTTACATGTTAGTTGTATTCTGCAGTAAAAGTCCTAATTTTGCCACTTGTGCGTCTGTTGCACTTTTTTTCGAGTGAAATCTATTACATTGTAATGATAGTAATGATAATTAGTAGCTGTTGTATACAGGTGGGCAGGGAAGTCAGGGTGGACATGGTCACTGCTGGTCCAGAATGAGTTGAATAGTGATTATTGTATTATTCTAGTTCTCTACTGCAATTCTGTTTTATTCTATTTTTAGCTTTGCTACTTTCCTGGTTTTCTATTAGATTTCTGTTTCTCTGTCATGTAATTCTACTAACAGTATTTCTGTGTGCTCTGTTCATGCAACATGTACTGCTCATCTCTTCATCCTGAGGGATTCCTCCCTTGTTGCTCTTCATGAGGTATCTGCATGGGACTATAGGTAAAGTATGCTGTTTGTTTCACTAACTGTAAACTACTCTTGAGACAAACTTGTGTTTTTGGGACCTATGAATAAACATGACTTAAATTTGTCTGGCCCAGCTCAGGAATTACACACTCTTTGAAATTAGAAGGCAGGAGATTAGTTAGTTTGCTGGGCAGCAGATATTATAAATAGAAGTACAATGTAATACTATACTGTTTTTTTTATCATGTCGTACTGTATTATATTGATCCATTCCATAGTACTGTGTCAAATTATGTTCACTCATACTTACAGCATATCATGCTGTACAATATTGAAAATATTTATGGGAGGGTTTTAGAATTACTTCAGTTCATGGAGCAATTTAATTAGCAGTAGATCATCAAAAGTGAAATTACATTGTTCACATAACATGAACTCTTTACTCCTCAAGGAAATTAGAATTTTGCACTTTTCTCAACTAAAGATGCTCTGATTATAATAGTGCAGCATTAATTCAGAATAAATGCATGAAGTGGGACTTCTGCATTGACTACCTCTGGATAAACAGCTTATTTAGGGCACACAAAGATTTAACTCCAATCTTATAAACAGACATGCCAGTGTAATGGAAGAGCAGTGCTAACATCAGGTATGTGTACATCACAATCTGTGACAGAGCTTACAAACATGATACAACAAACTTTTACTGGATCTCCAGGTGAGAGACGAAACAACCACAAACAAAAAACAGAAAGAAATATTTCTATTATTGCACACACAGATACTCAATATGCTACCCTTGCCGATCAATATACTATGGATAGGTGTGTTTTATTCTCACTCCCTCTCTCTGTCGCTCACACATAACAAACCAAAATCATGAAATCTGCCCTACATAGATCATAAAATAGCCTCTTCAGGAAACTGAAAATTTGATCTCATTAAGTTTATTTTTGTTGCCAAATGAATCGCCTCCATCTTCTCAGAGGACTTATTTTAACCACCCAAAGTGAAGGAAGGGATGAAAGAGGAATCCCATCTCATCCATCTTATTTTCCATTTGACCAAACTGTACGGCAGCCAAGCGTGTTTGGGCAGGGTCGCAGCAAAGACTGCTGGGTAATAGGGTTTGAAGTAAAGGCTCATTACCTCCTCTATTTCCGTCTGACCAGCTAAAACACACTGCAGGCCTTCTGGGTAATTCTGAAACACAGACTGGGTCCAGATGTGCGTGGGCTTGAATTAGCTGAAGTCAAAATGCTATGCTGTCTATGCTTTACTTCTACAGAAAAGAGAAATAGATTTGTATATTAGACTAAATCAAATTAACTTTTTGCAGAAACATTTCTCTCTTTTTTCCAAAACTGCAGCATGTTACCAGACATTCTCTCACTTAAACACATCTCAAAATAAAAAGGTCAGGCTAGTGTACAGAGCTTTTTTTGTACAAAAAAAGTATAACACAGCTCAGTGTTACTGACAGAATGACAGTGTGGGTTAGGGGTATGTTTGTATATTTTATTTGAAAATATTTGAAATAATAAATGACCCTATTTCTATTAGGTTATTTCTTATCTCACCATTTTAAAAAGGTCATATTATGCTTTTTTGCTTTTTTCCTCTCCTTTACTAAGTTATATACCTTTTTTGTGAATGCAATAGGTTTGCAAAGTGAAAAAGCCCAAAGTCCAGCCCAAAGGGATTTCCCATCTCCCATAGAGAAACTCTGCTCTGAACTGCCTAAAAACAGCTCGTTTGTAGTCCAGCCTCTTCCCCTTGATCCCTGTGACGTCACAGCAAAATGCGCATCACAATGCTCGCCAAGCGGCTACTCCAACACACCCTCAGAAAAACAGAGGAAAAACACTGTGCTGCAGCACACAGTAACAAAACATCCGCCTGCTGCCTCTCTTGTCCCTTCCAAACACTAGCTACCCTCCAGCCAGTCAATGGACATAAAGTTGTTACTGTGATGTAGAGACAGAGATCAGTTAAAACTTTATGGATGAAAGATACTTTTGTTACAGATTAATAACTCACCACTCTGAAACTCTTACTCCAGTCCATGTTGCCAAGGTGGTAAGGGGATATACAGCTGAACCGAAGCCAAAGCAGTTTCTTATGACCCGCCCTACTCTGTTTCTGATTGGTCAGAAGTCCTTAACTAGGCACTGCTTTGTGCAACTCCCAACAGAGATCTTGTAGAGGCAAGATGTATTTTCCCTGGACAGTCCACCCATGCAGCAATAGTTTAGCCTAGCAGGTTTTACAAGTTGGGAGCTTTGTGTTTTTGTGTTTGTGTTCTCATGGTGAAGAAGTTCTACGCTGACAACATGTTTTAGCGTCTGTGTGTTAGCCACTGTGTGCATGACGTGAATTATAGTGTGGTGCAGCATCCTTGTAAATTTGACCAGCACAGAATCTGATATGAGACTGCTCGTCCCTGGTCACTGGTCATGGTCGATGAAACTGAAAACCAGCTGATTCAGGTCACCGGCCGATTGATCGGTACATCTCTCCCCTGTGGTGTAAACGTGGTTGTTTTGGCAGGTCCCAGGTGTGACTACATGCAGCTGTGTGAATATAAAATATGGTGATGACAAAGAGGCTCTTCACAAGCTCAAGTATCACTGAAGTCCAACCTAATACGTGAGGCGTGACCATTCTTCCATGAAGCTGGACGTGGGTCAAAGTGACAAGCTCAATCTCGCTGCAGCCCAGCGAGCTCTGATCAAAAGAGCAAGCCTTTCTCATCTTAACTCCAAACAATCTCTGAGAGCATCTGCCTCAGGCTGACGCATGTTGACACTACACAAGCCAGGTGTAATGGAATTGACCTCCACCGCCAATCCACTCCCGTTTCGCGAATAGACACATCAATAATATCCTCTGAGCTGGGTCGGTGCTGCACGAACTGTAAACTCAGCAGATTGTAAATAAAGGTCGGACGGCTGCAGCAGCAGATGTCTTCTTAGCTGCAGGAGGAACAGAAATACCTTGTCATCCAATACAAATACAATTCATATGTTTGTAGTATTTTTAAATCTCAGTTTACATTGTAACATCCAACTTTAACTTTCTGTACAAAATTTAGAAAATACACCTACCAGCTCCTCTAAACTCGCTAATTAATATGTTCTCATATGTCATTTGTTTAATGTGTACACAGAAATTTAAGAGTTAAATGTTAAATGTTGTAACTCTTCCTTAGCAGGAACCAGTGACTTCTTAGTTGTTTATCTAACTAAAGCTAATTGTGTCCTGGCCCTCACAGTTAACCGACACGTTAGAAGTTTCAATCTTTTCATGTAAACCTCAAGTAAACCTCGGCAAGATCGCAAATCAGCTTATTTCCCAAAATGTTGACCTCCTTTCAAAACACCTTTTGAGAGGCTTTCCACCCTGGCAAGAACAACATCTGGGGAACACATTAAAACTTAAAGGGTCCCCATTACTCCACACCATGCAATAGTTGTTTTTAGATTTCTTAAGGTGATTTCCCTACCTGCCAGACAGGTATCGGTTCAAATTCCACACTTCTACAAACATTTCTTAAGATAGTTAAGCCGTCACAGCAAACAGCCATCCTGCTTTTATTTTTGTTAAAAGTGCCCTAGAATGGAAAACTGTATTTATCTTGGCATAGTTGAATAAAAAGAGTTCAGTACATGCAACTGACATAAAGTGATCCCCAATATCCATTGTTTACTCCTTCAAATGTAAATCTTGCGCACCCAAAATACCTCAGAAAAACAGGCCAGTGCCAACAAGCGCAAGATGTTACGGAACATCTGGGATATTCACGCCCCCAAGTTACATAGACCACGTTTTAGAGTTACCTCTCATACAAGCTCATGGAGCTGGAGCTGTAGGTTGTGCAGTGCAGTGTGTCTTACAGAAAGTGCTTTTACAGTTATGAAGGTCTATACAAGCTGATTTTCATGCCATATGTATATGATTAAAAAAATATGGTGCCGCAATATAAAACATACTATAGTATGCTTTGGAAAATGGTTAACAGCAATTTAAAGTACATGTACTTGTAGTGTGTTCTTTAATCCGCAACACATTTGTGGAATTATCTGGATCTAAAATGATCAAACAAAGATATTTAGCATCTGTGCTATGACTGACTATCACCTTGGCTGTTCAGATACAATATCCTAAAAAAAAAACTTGTATGATGTAATACCCAGTGTAGAAATCTCCACATTTGGACTATCTGATAGTTGTAATAACTGGTCATTACTGGTTCTGTGATGAAGTCTGACATTCTGGTTCTCACTTCCAGAGTCTCTGATTAATGGCAGAGATTTATAATCACACCTCGTCAGCTGTCACATTTCATATTAGATAGTGACATAATGAGGATGGAAAGGTTTGCCCAGTCAGACCACGGCTGGGCATCAACACTTGACCAGAACATAAATGAGGAGATGAACTGAAATACAGAGCAGCAATTTAGACAGAAATGAGTCAATGGTGTCATTTAGGAGGAAACGATAAATTAATATTTGTCATATCTGCATAATACAATGAATTTTTATACTTTCTTTGCCTAGACAAGACCTAGTGAAAATTTTTACCCTTAACAACTTGCTTAAAGGCAAATCGGCAGCAGTTGTGCTCTGTCATTTATTCCAAATTGTAAATAAATGATCTTAAGTTAGTTTTTCACTTGTAGTAAATGCTTCTACATTTACATTTATTGCACAAACCAAACGTAAACAGGTTTATTTGAAGTGCATACTCATGGGTTTCTCAATGCTCTTTGCATGAAACAAAGCTCGGCGTAAGTTCACCCTGGAAGATGTTAGTTTCACATTTCTCACGTTCATTGTATCACATGTCAATAAATTATTATTGTTCACTTTGTTTGATGAAAGAAAATAATACATTAAAACCTGATTAAAACCATTACTAATAAACAATCAAGTAGCAACCTTCTGATCACAACCTTTCCCTTTCTACTTCTACAGTATGTTTCCTAATTGCCTGGGACTGATATTATATAATCATTGTGAGATTGTGAACTTTTAACACATATCCCAAAGCTTAATAAATTCAGTATACTGGCACTTAAAAATGCTACTCAGAGAACTCACAATTTCAGCTTTTTTCATTTAATTAGTCTTTTTCACTACACACAAACAAACAGTGGATAGTAAAATACTAATTAATTCCATTATGTCTGCGGAGTTATACTGTATGTTGGAAGAGGTTATTTTGCTGTTTTTGTACCAACACAGGCAGCTGGGAGAAGAAAAGGGCCAGCGTGCATGTGATAAAAACAGACTCCTGAGGAAGCTGATGTCAGAGAGGGAGAGAGAGGTGTCCAGAAAGTAAAAATGTGGCACCAAAGTGAAATGTTGCTTTAATGTCCTAAGTAACACCTCAGTTCATCATCACTTCAGTCACTAATGGGGCTAATGATGACAGGATCCTGAGTAATATATCTGTATTAGTATGTGTCACCTCTCATCACATCGCCTCACAGCAGAACTGTTGCCGCTAAAAATCACCTGAAGCATTTACACTCCTCAAGTGACCTCTGAAAGTTGATTTTGGGGTTTGTGGTTACAACCCCGTCCTGATATATCTTTTTAAGTATCAAGTATTCATCCTCTGTAGTTTGCTTATATGCTTCTACACAGAGAACGGAGGCAGCTTGAGTTCATGGTGGGTACAATGGATTCTAATAGTGACAAGTCACAGTATCAAGCTGTATCTAATGCCGTCTCTTTGACCATATACACACAAATGCACGTAACAGATTTGATTTTATATCTTAATTGATGTCACTACACAGGCATTTGTAACTCTGAAATTGATTCTTTTGAAAATGCTGTTCAGTGTCTGATGTGATCTGCTGTAAAGCTACTGACTCAGTGTCCAACACACGAGATTTAAACATTTTGGACTGCTTTTGAGTGACACTCGTGGCTGTTGTATTACAGCTGGATGTTTGTACTAAGCCGATCTTTTGGCCTTCGCCAATCTTTTTGGTTTGGTCTTCAATTCTGCATTTCTAGATAAATATGCCATAACAGATCATTCAGCCTTGTTTTGCCCTATTTGGAAGCAACGGCTGGTGTATTATTTGTAATCCTCAGCACCCATTGTGTTCTGGTCAGTTGGTCAACAGAGTATAAATGTAATGTCAGCATGTGAAGTCTGGAAATTTAGCGTGACCACCATGTCTAATTTACCAGATATTTGCACTCTGGTTTTCAGCAGTCATTATTATCACATGATCTTGACTGACTAAAAAGTCACAGTGAGATGTAAATAATACATACACTCCTCTGTTACCTGCCTCAGCTTGTACATCACCACATGCTGTTAGAAAGGTTACATTTTGGTTCGTTTCACCGTAGGTTTTGGTCTCTGTGAGGTTAGACTGTCTGATTCAGGGACAAGGAGCAGGACCTGAGCTGAGTCACAGCTTGTGTATGTTAAAATACATTTGCCCTGTAATAAACTGGCGATCTGACAGTGTGTATTCAGTCTATCTCCTGATACGTGCTGGGACAGGCTACTGTCTCTCATGACCCTAAACAGGATCGGTGAGTATCAATAATGGATGGATGGATATTTTAGTTTCAGAGTTTCCACATGGGCCACAGTTTCTCATAAAATACCCTGAAAAGGATAGTGGATGAAAAACACTTGAATGAAAACTGGACATGGACCACAATAACCCTGTTTTTTTTTTAGCGTGTGTAGTGAACTGTGGCCATAACAGGGTTGCTGAAGGAAGGTGCCACTGTCAGCAGGCCTGTTACATCTGACAGAGTTTATTAAGTCGAGGTGATGAGCTGCAAATCCAGACAGCAGGGGTTGTGATGGCAGCCACTTCTCCTGTCAAAACTGATTAAGGTATCAGGGCTCATGTCTGGGGAAGAGAAGGCTGGGTTGTGGGAGGACAGTCAACAGTCCGACTACAATGTCCCAGACTCAGTAATGTCTCAATAATGGAATGTGAACACTCAGATGGAGATGACAAGAGGAGGAGAGGAAAGGGGGAAAGGGGTCAGAAGGATGGGACGAGGAGGGGGAAATGAGAAACAAAGAGTGATGTGCTATCACCGAAATGGCTCTTCAACAGACGGGCTTCCACCTGGGAGTCTCTCCAGGGAAATCGCTTTTGATGCAATGTCAAAAATTGAGTAAAGGGCAGTAGGCCAGAGAACCCTTCCACTACTTTTCCTGAAGCAGTTTGGTGGTGTCTGATGTTTTGGGAGGTACATTTTAGTGGTTTTCTTTGGATTTTTCATGCAGTTTGGTGTTTCTGGTGGCCTGCTTTGCTTTGCTGATGTGGTTTTGTGGTCACTGATATTTGTTGGAAGGATACTGTGGTGGTCTATGCTATTTGTTGTTATTTTGAGGGCTCGTTTGGTATTCTCAGACTATTAAATGTTTCTGGGAGAGAATATTGTGGAGATTTCCGATTTTGGTGTGGGGGTTCACTGGGGTCACTTTTTGGTGACCTAACACTGTTGGGTTTTTTTGTGTTTTGTGGTGCTTTCTGATGTTTTGGGGAATGGCAGTTCCCCTTCGAGGGAACTCGAACTGCGTCAGTGACGACACTATAGGGTGTTCCCATAGTGTCGTCACCGACGCAGTGTCTCGTTCCCCTTCTCGGGGAACAAGGGTTACATACATAGCCCCAGACGTTCCCCTTCGAGGGAACTCGAACTGCGTCGGTGACGACACTATGGGAACGCCCTATAGTGTCGTCACCGACACAGTGTCTCGTTCCCCTTCTCGGGGACAAGGGTTACATACGTAACCCGAGACGTTTTGTAGTCTGTGATGTCTTTAGGAGTACTGCAGTAGCATCTAATGGTTGTGGTGGTTTAATGATATTTTAGTTGGCTGTCTGATGTTTCGGGATGGGGTTTTTGGTGCTTTCTGATGTTTTGGTGGTGTAGTTTGGGGTCATACAAATTCTAGTCATCTCCATCACTGTATTTAGTTGGTTAGTTTTGTGGTTTGTGCTATTTTTTTTCTCGTGATTTTTATGATTATTCAGATGTTTGTTATATATTTGATGTTATGATTTGATTGTGAATGTGCCATTGAGAAAGGCATTCAAACAATTAATCCTTCACTGATCCTGTTGGCACCAGTAAAATAATTTGAATGTATGTGTTTAATAAATAAACATTGGCATTAAATAGTGCAGTTTATGTTCCAAAAATGTGATGTGGGGCTAAATTATGAACATAAAAAGAGAACTGGTGGGCTTAGCAACCGACCAGGGATATAGAAGGAATCAAAAGGAAAACAGCGGCCTGCATTAGCAATATTTCATCATTCAAACTACAAGATGCATTGATTCTCTCTGTCCACACTGCTCCCATCACTGATTCAATGATTTCACAAAAACACTCATCCATTCTGAGCAGCGTGTCCTGAAAATACTCATAGCAAAAGAAGCTTAGCAGTGTTGAGAGGCTGTGCTGCATGTTTACCTCCTGTTTTACATGGCAGCTGGCTCAGAGCAAAATAATCCCCAACTCATTCAACATGTAGTAGATTTGGTGACAGTCAGGAGAACAGCGTGCTTTTTAAGTGCTCTTTAGGGAAGAACATGACACTCTTTTACTTTTGCTCATATGAGAAGGGACACAAATTGTGTGATATTATAAACGTGTTGGGGTTTTTTTCAGCTCGTCCAGACGTGTGGTATCACAAATGTTCCACCACATGTTGGGAAAATAAGCTTGAATTAATCTGCAGTCTGGAGGAAGGAGTTAAGCCATGAAATCCACAATCTGCATTATGTTACGTAACTGTCTATTCACTGGTGCAGGTTAGTTTTTTTTACTATTTACATATTCCATATAAATCTACCATACAGGAAGTTGTTGGGGAGTGGTTCCAACCTGGGGGTCAGTCAGGATTGCTCAAGATAAATCTTAGTAGTCACCTGATGATTAAAGGCATAAGAAACAACAAAAACACCTGTTTTCTTTTACAGTTCAGTAATTTCCTAATCATTTCCTTACAATTTCTTAGACATTTCCTGGAAAGAAATGTGTAATTTGGAACAAATTACAGGCAGTCATACAAGAAAAATATTTTTTTATTTTACCTGCCTGTCTGAATCATTTCCTCACAAACACCTCAGTATGGGGTAGCTGGTAGCTCTTAGTTGCTAGGCTAAATTTGCATGCAGTGAATGATGTCTCACTCATTAAATATGTCTTTTGGAGACAGTAAAAGGGTGCTTTTATATCAGCTGTTCGCTTCAGCGATCACTTCCCTTTGTGCTGTCTCGACTCATTTGCTTGATTGTAATGTAACCAACTAGGGACAAGATGAAAAGCCTTCAAAGACAAATGATCTCCTTGGTGCAAAACTGTGTAAAATACAAACCCTACAAGGCAGAACTGGAGTGTCATAGACTTTATGAGATGAGATTTTCAGTTAATTAAAGGTCAAAGGATTCATCAAGGACTTTTTGCAACTTTCAACCCAGATGCCTTGCATTTTTTTAAATTTAAAGCTGCACTAATCAATATCTTTATATTAACAACGGACCAAATGACAATGTTTAATGTGAAACCAGTCTCTCGTAGTGACAAACGTATGTGGAGATCCCCACTCTGCAGTTCCATTCAACCCTTTTGTGTGTTTTTTGGGTATTGTTTTGGTGTTCTGGCCCTCAAACTCCACAACCGTATTCCCAGTGCAGCTGACAACTGTTATCAGTGAAAATGCTCAGATGAACACGCTACCTGGCCAGCAACAAAAGGCAAACAGAATAAAGATAGCCACAAGCTGGTGAACATGGTGGTGCATTTAGCAGCTGAAGGGCCAGATTATTTTTTCCATGGTTGGTATAGAACCACAGAGCTAAAGGAAATTGAACTTTGGAGATTCATCAGGTGGTCAGAAGCATGATTCAGATGTGCAAATATGCTTCTGTTTGCCAACATGGATATGCCTTAAAATGTGATAATGTCAATATGGTGTTTTTGTTTGGTTTAGGCAGACCTTTGGTTTTACACCCTAAGTTTTCCATTGATTCCCCTCCTGGTTTTAACATCCTATACAGTGGTAGTATAAAACAGTCCCAATGTTATACAGCAATGCCCATGTCTGAATTATCTTGGACCTATTCAAGATAAGACAGTTATTATCACACAGAAAAGACAAATGGGTGTATTTCAACACAAATAAAACAAAAAAGAGAGTATAGTCCTCATTTGAGGACACAACCAGGTACAAAAGTGTGAAAGGAATTAATTGTGGAGGAATAGCTATTTCTGTATTTAAATTGTCTTCATAATTCACACACAGGGAGTTTTAAAAGCACAGTGCAGGCCAGAAGGTGAGTACTGAAAGTCTCTGTGCCTGCTAAGCTGGAGCATTAGCAGTGATCAACCCCTGCAGCTGTACTACCGTCATTTTTTATGCTAGAATCTGACTTATTGCCCTTTTAAAATGTCTCCCTGATTAACAAGTGGATCCTGGTGCATCAGTGGAGAGACTTGTCACTAATGTGCATAAGGACTCATGGAAAAGGACGCCAGGATGCAGAGACATCATTAGGAGAGAGAGCCCAAGGTGCAGCCTAAGGCACGGGCTGCACCTTGGGCAGCCCCTGGTCGAACCTGGGTTGAAGGAGACTGGTGGAGAAATGCCGGGACCGAAACCAGACTTACGACTCGCCCCAGGCTTTGCCTCACTGTCCTTGACCCCCCGACTCCCAGCTCTCCTGAGGCTGACAGGGCCAGAAGCAAAGTGTCAACACAAGAATGGTTGAAGAAAGAAAGCGATGCAGGCAGAAGGAAGAACGTGATCATGTGTATTAAAAGGTATTTTTCCTCACTTCTGCCAATAAATATGTCAATGTCACCAGTATTTACTTTGTTTTTAGTGGGAACTATTCTTGTGTCCAAGGTTGTCTTAGCTTGATAACAGCTCAATATATCTCAACAGAGAACGGTAGACTAATGTAATTTGTGTGAAAAATATATACACTTATTCCCTTTATTTATTAACTTGTACCCTTACTCATAACAACAAAGGTGCTCTACCCTTGTTTTTAATGAATGCTCTGCAGTCCTCTGCTAATGGAGAGTAGGGAAAGAAGAAAAGGATTAAATTGTAACCTGGATAGAGTTATAGGACAATTCATTGAGCTCTCACACAGAAAAGAGCTGAGTCTCCTAACTTCTTCAACTTCAGTATAATGTCACCCTCAACAGGCAGAAGAGTGCTTCACATGTCTAATCGAACTTGATAAAAACTACAGGCTATGTGTGAGTGTGTGTGTGTGTGTGTGTGAATATATGTGTACAAATCACTGATTCAGTTGTTTTGAAAGCGTGTCATGCATCACTTAGCTATGTGTACCGTTAAAAATCAGGGACTCTCACTACCCTGAATGTGGAAGCTGATCTGAATGTGCTGCTACAAAGTAACACAAAGTGCTGTTGACTTTATTTTGGCTGTATGCTAAGAGCTGTAAAATGACAGCAATGTAATCACATTGCGATATTGTGTGTGATCACACAATATCGCAGGAATATAGTGGAGGGCGCAATGTTGTGAATTCAGTTTACCTTCTTTTCAAATTTGAAGTACATATGAAATTATAAGTAGATGTCATTTACTAAGATACTCCTTACAGTCATGTAGTTTACGTCATATTATTCGCTGAATGCACTATGATTGCTTGGCTTTCACTCCAACCAAACTCTGCAACAGATGATACCACTGTAGAATTCAGGTGGCAAAGGAACGCTGAATAAAAAGATGAACAATTTACAAAATTATACAAATGACTTCCTGGCATGTGTAGAATTACAGACATGCTGTGTCATATTTGATCATGGGCACTGCAACCTGGTGTTGACCACACTCATATTCTTAACTAAACAAACAAAAAGGCTCTGATGTGACTGGATGTGACCATGGCACACATTCAAAACATAAACACCGCTACTGTCCCCCAGTGGCAGGGTCGAGGTATTACTTTACTCAGCACCAATCCCAGTTTCTCTTGTTGCGCCACATACATCCATCTTTCTGTATAGTGAGTTGTAGTGCAATGCCACCAACAAATCTTCTCATGAGATACTATTACTAGTAAAGGTTTATTAAGATAATATCTTATTTAGTTATTACTTGCAACATCCCTACTGTGCATTAAATGCATTTTGTATTGTAGGCCTATTATTCATACCTGTTTTACCTACAAACAAGGCGTCTTTGAAACTCTGCTCTGCTCTGCTTCTTAGTAAACGCCGTTAAAACTGCTTTGAATGTACATTCTTACAATTTATGCACGTCCCAGGAGATAAACATGCAGAGGTCTCACTCTGTTTCTTTATCCAAGAACAAAATAGCAATCAAAAGGCCGCTCTTGGGAAAAGACACCTAGACATAAACACCATGACCAAATAAGACATCAAATAAATATTGCAGCTGCAAGTGTGATGTCCACCTGCTAATTCTGGTACCACGCCATTATAACATGAATGTGTTCATTATAAATGTAAACAAATGCTATCACGGGATATATACTGATCTAATAACTTTCCCATTTGGTGAGGCAAGGTGAAAAAATGGTGCTACCTTTGTTTAATTTAATATCTACCTTCTGTAGGCAACGATAGATGGAATATTCTTCACACTGGCAGGATGGTTCAAAATGTAGAAAAGCAGCTTCAAAGCAGCAGAATGTGTTGTCAAATGATCTATTGGAGTACTTATTTTTGAGAAAAAAAGGTTGGTCATTGTAAAAAAAAAAAAAGTAAAACCATTCCACTGCCAAGAAACATAACAATACACCAGGAAACAAAAAGATTGCTGTCAAGCAATTATGGATGGGAGCAATAAAGGTTTTAAAACATTTTGAAAAAGCTCAACTTTGCTAATGACCACGTGAATGTGAACTTAACTGTGTTTAAAACAGAACTCTGCAGTGCATTTTAAGGACATGCATTAAATGTGACATCAAAGTACAAAATTAAATTATTGACCAAATTTACACCAGTCTAAAACAAAACAAAAAATAAATATGGGCTTAGAAAAATCTAAAAGAAAGAAAGCAAAACTAAATAATTTTGTAATAAGTATAAGCAGAAACGTTTTATAGAGTAGGCATCCTCCCTTGATTCCTTTTTTTTTTTAACCCACCGAGTGGTTACTCTTCCACCAATCAACGATCTTTGCTGACAACCGGAAAACAACCGGGCAGCTGCTTCCTGTTTCCCTGCCCTCAGTCAGCTGATAACAGTTGTTTGCAAACATCTCCATCCGGCGTGTGCATGCTCTCAGCTGCGTCCTCTGCGGTCCTTTAGCTCCTCCGCGATGGGGGACAACGACGACAGCGAGATCATAGAGCACCACGTCGAGGAGGAGATGGAGAAGAAAGGCACGAGGAGCCACGCAGCCTCCTCCTCGTTCCTTGAGAGCGTCACTCCGTCCGACAGGGAGGGCCACAGCGGCACCCAGTCCTCCCACAGACTGCTGGCCTACAGCGATGCCCTCATCTCCATCATCGCCACAGTCATGGTAAGACACCCAGAACAAGATGCTGCCCTGTGCCTTGCTGTGTGGACTGCAGAGAAGCTTCAACAACTTCAACCACAGATGCAGGCTGGGAGCATCAACAAAGAATCACTATAATTACTATACCCTGAGATTTGTAAATAATGTTGCGCAATCAGTGGTGAAACACACCTTAATGCACTGACTTTGAGTTTATTAATTTTACTACCTAATACTATTTCGCTACATTTCATATTATACATTTTATAATGTATTATTCATATTATACATTTCATACTATACTCCTGTGAAAGTATACCTCGCTATCTTACAGCTTCTGTTAGTGTTGCCTAATGTGGTGTGTTTGTTATTAGACAGGTTTATCTAACCTACAAAACACATGGTGGACTTAGACAACATAATGAAACTACCAAGAGTAGAAAAACATAAAACTGCTGTTTACACACTAATGGATCAGTGATACCAATCCAATAATATCATATTACAAAAGGGGCCATGTTCTCTGCATAATGAGTATTTTTTACTTTTGATTACTTTTTTGAATATTACTTTCATTGTTTTACTTGAGTTGAATTTTGAATGGAGGACTTTTACTTCTAATGCAGTATATTGAAAGTGTTTTAGTGCTGAATGCTTCTTCTCCACCACTGAGTACACGTTGTGAGCCGACAAACAGGGATAATGGGATGAACAGTTGATTTCAGACTAGAGTGGTTTGGGAGTATTCAGTTGGTTAGACATTTTATGGCGTGAAAAGACAGATACTTTCTGACCTTTCCAGAGACTGACATGCAGCGCCACACAGAATTAGTCAGCTATGCTGCAATTAAGTCTCACTGAAATCAAGATTTTTTTGTTTTTATAAATCAAGCCGAGATGAGTAAACCAAGCAAAATAATTACCACACGCAGACAAGCAAATCAAATATATTCACAAATAACATTAAAGATTTCAGGAAAAAGAACATTAATGACCACTGGAGAAATTTAAACTTTAGTTTGTTTTGCGGTTTGTGTGAGGAAATGTTTAAAGGTAACCTCTCCTGTTTCACCTAGTAGGTGTATAGCACAATTCATACACCTGGGCTGTTCAATGTGCTTTGCATGGTATACAAACATAGCAGAGGTAAAAATGTGTACAGTTTTTAAAAGTGCAGAAGTACTGTCAGGCTCACAGGAGATAAAAAAGTAAAATAATAAATTTATAAATAAATAAATACAATAGAGTATTAATTAACCACCACATAATAATATTCTTTAGACCAGACATCTTCAAAGTCAGAAAGTCAGGTAAAGTTTTTGTATATTTGAAGCGGGGACCTTGACCTACAGAGAACAGTCGTACTGGTCAGTTGGGAATCGACAGATGCTTAGTATCATGTGTCTTTCTCTGCACATTTGATATTTCTCCTAATGCAGTTTCCTTTATTTGATTTTATTCAGATTTTGCCCGTTGCCCATACAAAGGTGGAAGATAATGAGGTAATGTTGTCACATAGATGTTAAATACATGTGTCACATCTCATTAGTTTCTTCTTCATACTACTGTTTAGGTTTGCCTCAAGTTTGGGTTAAGGTCACCGAAACTCCAGTTACAGCTACTACCAATCTTTGCAGCAATATTGTGCACGTGCAATGACTTTAAAATTGGCAACATGTTCTAACATGTGTTTGTCCGTCTTGCAGGAGTTGAGGGAGAGTGTTCAGCTTCTGCTGACATCAAAGATTGCTGTTTACTTAATGACATTCCTGATTGTGACTGTTGCATGGGCTGCTCATATCAGGTGAGTTATTTTATTAGCACTTAACAGCATTTTTAAGGTTTATTATTTATCACTTCATCCTTCTTTGTATTGGACTTCACAGGTTATTTCAAGTGATTGTACGCATTGATGACTGCCTTGCCCTGCTGAATCTAGTAAGTACAGTATCAGCGAGATCCCGGCGTGTTTAATAACATGACATTATTTGAGAGTGTTAACTGAAGTCTTCATCCATCCATCCATCGTCGACCACTTATCCTGCGTACAGGGTTCGCGGGAGTCTGTCTTCAAGTAGTTATAATTTTGAGTATCTTGAATATTTCATTGAGTTTTTGGATAGAAGTATGTATGTACCCAGTATATTTTTTGCCTCACAAATGGATGCTAGTTTAATGTTCTTATTTTGGGTTACATTGCATGCATTGATTGTTGGTTTTATTAAATTAAACCTACATGTCTATCTTCCATATGGAGCACAGAACAGGGTTGAGATGTTTAAAAACACAGCTGGACTGAGTCCCTGTATATTTTATTTCTGGTGCTTTTATCGTCTCTCTGGTTTAGATTTTAATGGGTCAAAAATATATCATAATTAACACACATAAATATCAAGAATCCAGCCAAGTTCCCCCTCACTATGGAAGCCTGCTCATGTCTTCAGTGCTGTTACTTTTAAGTATTTTTACTTGTGAATGAAATATGCTTTCTCTGCTGAGCATGTTTCCTTCTTTCTCATATGAAGTTCTGCTTTCGGTTCTATTTCAGGCCTGCATGATGCTGATAACCTTTCTACCGTACACAGTGAGTATGAGTCATTGCAGTGGCTAAGCGGCAGTTGATTCAATCATACTGTTGCACAAATAAATGTTTAGTTGACTGATGTCATTCAAGCTCTGTAACGCACAGCATGTCTTTGCAGTTCTCTCTGATGGCGACCTTCCCTGAAAACGTCCTCGGGATTTTACTCTTCTGTGGTTGTGTGATGGTTATGGGCGTCATTCAGGTGAGGCAGTTACAGTGTTTTATTTCTTTTTATGTCCTTTTGGAGAAGAACTGTCGCCTTTAAATGAAACAGTACATCTTCAACAGTTATTATTGTTGCTCTTTTTATCTAGTCAAACTGCGGCTCCAAAAAATTTAGGTAACATTTAAATTGCACATTAGATATTGAGGAACGAAATAGTTTAAGGTTCAAAATTTTTACTGTACATTGTATAATTTGTTGAATAAAATGATGAACAACGGTCAATGGAACAACACATCACCAATTGATTGAGGGCTGGATACTAAATCGCACCAAAAATCCCAAAAATTGAAATCACAGGTTGATCCAACTTTCATCATGGCGACTCATAATGTGACTCAGTAGTGTCTATGACCCCCATGTGCCTGTATGTACATCTGGGCATCCTCCTGATGAAACGGCAGAGGGTGTCCAGGGGGATATTCTCCCAGATCAGGGCATCAGTGAGCTCCTGAACAATATGTCGTGCTACTTGGTGGCGCCACAGATTGTATGCACAGATACATCACGTCCCAGGGGTTCTCTATTGGGTTCAAGTCCGGGGTCTTTGTCATCCAGAAACTGCCTACACACTCTGGCAACATGAGGCCGGGCTTTGTCCTGCACTAAGAGGAGCCCTGGACCATTGCACCAGTGTACGGTCTGATAATGGCTCTGAGGATTGCATACTGGTGCCTAACAGCAGTCAGGATACCGTTGGCAACATAAAGTTTACTACGGCATCTCCAGACTCTTTCACGTCTGTTACATGTGGAAAGGACAGATCCTCATGAAGTCTGTTTCTGACAGTTTTGTCAGAAACACACCAGCAGCCAGCTGGAGGGCATTTGATAGTGCTCTGAAACTGTCCCTTCTGTTCCTCCTTGCACAAACAAGCAGATACCGGTCCTGCTGCTGGGTTGATGCCCTTCTACGGCCCTGTCCAGCTCCCCTCGTGTAAGACCTATCTCCTGGTATCTCCTCCATGCTCTTGAGACTGCATCACCTGTGTGTGGCATGCAAGTACTGCCTCATGCTACCAGTAGTGACATGTACACTAGCAAAATGCAAAACTAGAGAACAATCAGTCAGGAAGGATAAGGAGAGAACATTCATCTGTGGCCACCACCTGGAAAACCATCCCTTTTCAGGGGGTTGTCTTGCTGTTGCCTCTCCAGTGCACCTGTTGTCACTTTAATTTGCACCAAAACAAGTGACAATGATTCACAATCGCCAATGCTTACTAACCGGACAGATTGATATCCCTGAAATTTTATTGGCTTGATGTTATACTGTGACGATTAACTGTTTAATTTTTTTGAGCAGTGTATTAAAATTCAGTTGGGAGGAAACTTTTTTTTTTGCCTCTTCCCTCACATTTTTGTAAAAATTTAATTATATCTTTTCATGTGACAGCGCTGAAGAAATGACACTTTGCTACAATGTAAAGCAGTGAGTGCTTGTATAACAGTGTAAATTTGCTGTCCCCTCAAAATAATACATCAAATAGCCATTAATGTCTAAACCACTGGCGAAACAGTGAGTACACCCCTAAGTGAAAATATCTACACTGGACCCAAAGTCTCAATATTTTGTGTGGCCAACCTTATTTATTTACAAAAATGTGAGGGGTGTACTCACTTATTTGAAATAATATGTTTCTATTCTGTATAATCACATACGTCATAATCCTACGTCTTGTTTCCCTAGTCGGTGATTGTGTTGTACGCCTTCAGCCGTCCCTTCCTGCTGAACGAGCAGATCCAGATCTCAGAGAACCAAACCTTCTACAAACACCACATTCTCAAAGTCATCATGCGGGTTCCCATCATGTGCTTCTTCGCCAGCATCTTCTCCTTCATCTTCTTCCCGCTGGTAGGTGGCATTTACTCTTTTCTTCAACTGTTTCAGGATGCTACATTTACCATTTGAACTGTTGTGAGGGATCTGTTCACATTGTAATATGTTTCAGGGCTGCAAATAATGATTCATTTATTATAGATGAATATACTGATTAATTATTTGATTAATCATTCAAATAAAATAAAGTACTCCCTGAAGCTCAAGGTGGCATCTTCGCATTTCTTGTTCGTGTGACCAACATTTTAAAACATATTCAGAGATATTCAGTTTATGGTTATATAAAACAGAAAGAGAAAAATCTTCACATTTGAGAAGCTGGAACAAGAAAAATTCAGAGATTTTTGCTTGATCAGTGGCAGTAAACTGTGTAATTGTTTCAGGACAGAAGACTTTCAAAGTTACATCAACCTCTGAACTCCTGTTGCTGTACACCTCTACTGTGCGGTGACATTTTCATTTTGTCTTTTAGTCTTACGTGCTTTTGGCGATTGTCATCTTCCTGCCGTACATCTCCCAGAGTTTGAAGTGGTGTCGCAGCAAAGCAATAGGTAACTAAGCACTTTATTTCCATCATGACAGGTGCGAGAAATAAATCAAACATTTGCTGACCTCTGGCCAGACACTCTTTGGGTATTGATTTATTAAGAATGATTTGTATCATGTGCATTAACTTTTTAAAACCATTCCAGGTCAGGTGGAGGAGACTCCAGACTCCATGTTGTTTTACACCTACCTGCCTAACGAGCCCCTCAGTAAGGACAGAGTGGAAGCTTTCAGTGATGGAGTTTACGCCATCGTAGCAACACTTCTCATCCTAGATATATGGTTTGTTTCACTTTATTTCCTTGAATGGGTAGACTATTTTGTATAGAAAAGAGGTCAGACAGTGTTTTATATATATATATATATATATATATATATATATATTCCGTAACAAGATACGGAAGCCATGGAGAGCCATGTGAAATATATGGAGTCATAGGGGATGTGCAGGATACATAGGATACTATCTGCATTACATCAATTCTATACACATGTTGGATTTACTGTATTTATGCACCAGTTATAGGTCTACATCAAGTAAATGCTACCCTAGTTTTGTGTTATTTTCAAAATGCTGCTTTGAAATGGTCCGATCCAACACTATCATCACTAAAAATGCCTGATTGGTTTTGTGAAAATACATCTTGAGTACAGGGTGTACAAGATTTTGCTCACGAATTGAGCATATTTAATAGTGTAAGAAAAATGTGCTGTAAAACCCTTAATGTCTTTCCTCTCTGGTTACTTCCTTTTAGCGAGGACAACGTTCCTGACCCGATCGTTGTGCAGAAACAGTTTGGTGGTAGCCTGATAGCAGCTCTGCAGGTCTACGGCCCAGAGTTCCTCGCTTACTTTGGTTCCTTCGCCACAGTCGGCCTTCTTTGGTTTGTGCACCACTCGCTCTTTCTCCATGTCACCAAGACAACGCGCTTTATGGGCCTCCTGAACACATTCTCACTGGCGTTTGTCGGAGGTTTGCCTTTAGCCTACCAGCTAACACACGAATTCCCACACAATTCTCGCAACGAACTGGAAGCCATTCAGATTAGCTGTGTGATCATTTTCTTTGCTGGTATATTCCAGCTCGGTATTTGGGTGGTCGCTCTTTACAGTGAACAGGAAACTCTGCACCCTTATGTACGATATGGCGGGCGTGAGCATGTGTTTATGCTAGCCAAGCTAGCTCTGTACCCCTGCGTAGCTCTGGGGACGTTTTTCCTAACGTGTATTTTGAGTAAATTTAGCGCCCCAATTTTCCACCTTATGGAAATTACAGTGCCTTTTGCTTTTCTTGTGTTGAGGCTGTTGGTGCGTGCCGGGCTAGCTTTGCTGCGGCTAATTTTCTGTCCCGATAGGCCCGACCCGAGGTCTGTTGTAGAAGAGGAAGACGATGAGACAAGAGTGCCATTCAACGCCTTAGTCACCTAGCTAGTTTAAAGGGAAGCGGCCACACAAAAAATCACGCTGTCAAGAGGAGTGAGGCATTATTGCTAAAATGCTTGGTCTCTGAAAGAGTTACAGTAAGGGTTTGAACAGGGAACAACATGGAAAAGAGGACTGTTTTCAATATTTAAACTGGTTCCTGAGAAGGAATCGGTGCAAATGCAATTAGATGTGACCACGAAGTGTGGAAGCGGACCAGAGTAATAACGGATACTGACAGCCAAAGCCTATCCATTGAATTGATTTGTTAAACGACAACTTAAAAACTATAATGATGCTAGTTTTGAAGAGCGAATAATAAACAAATCATCTTCGTCGCTAAGTAATGTCATCGCCAAATATTGTTTTTAAGTTTTCCCACTAACCGCTCACAGTGGTAGCAAAAGGTCCGAAATGAGAATGGCTACAACTCATGACTGAAGTTAGTTAGTGGACAATCTAAAAGGTGCAGCAGAACATTTTTATTTTAACAGATCAGTTTCTATGCTAGGTACAGGTGTGATGAACAGTCCGTCCAACTGTTATTGCTTGAATTCAGCCTGTTTGTTCAGACGCATTCAGTCGCAGAAATTCTTATGAGAGCTGACGGCTTAAGTAAATACTTTATGTATGACGGGTTATTTTCTCAAATTTGTCCTCTTTTAGACTTTCACCCAAATATAAATGTTGACCTGTTACCAAACAAGCATAGGTGTACGTCTGTAGTTTTTGGCACTTTAAACATTTTACTGACCAGGGATAGCTATACAATTTCACATTGCACTATATTAAAAATATTTTGATTCTTGAGACTTGTGCGTTATGCCCACCTAAATGTAAGTCTTCAAACATCACAATGCTGTATTATCTCTGCTATTACATTTTTAATTGGAGTTTGTAAAAACAGGTATAGTACATTTCTGCAACATATTAAAAATTAAAAGCCCTATATTGTAGTTTGTGACTACTCTACGGTACCTTTGCATGATTCAAATAGCGTGTTTACCAGGTTACCAGGAAGATGGGGCTGCAGCTTCCAGCACTGAAATCATAAGGAGCCCTTAGTAGGGAAAAACTGTTGAAACCAGAGGAAATCTGAGGTTTTGGCTCACAGGGATTTCTTTTAAATACTTTTACCTCATTATTTGAAGCTTTGGCCACATATAACAAACATAAATATAACATACATATGACAGAAAATATGGAAAAGCATAATGGGTCCTCTTGAAACTATTTATTTTACTGTAATGATGATGTGCTCTGCTATGATGTACAGTTATGTGTTTGACACTGACCCACAAGGGATGCAAATCTGAGAGGCACTTTAATGGAAACCTGTAAGGTGATGGGGAAGGGTTAGATATATCGATAAGAATGTAACCATGGGGCAGCTCCTAGATCTAAGCCCGGTTTGGTTTTCTAAGTATTTGTATCCAATGATCTGCAGCAAATAAATAACTGTATTTGTTTGCTGTTCATTATGACACTCTTTGGTTCAAATATAATGTAAATGTAAAATTTTGTCAGATGTTGTCACCTGATATAAGCAACTGTATTTGTACAGTACATAGTTGCAGGACATGGTTACAGTCTGAGTCGTGGAGACATTTAGCTTCTTTTGAGTCCCAAAACTCAGCAGCGTGATCTTTACTCTTCCTTGTTTTAGATTACACCTAATTACCGCTCTCACAAATCAAGCTTTTCAAAAAAAAAAAGAAAAAAAAAGACCTTTCTCTTATTGTTATTCCTCTAATACAGTGGCTTGTTTTGTTGAAGAGTCTCTCTCCAAATTCCTGACAAATTTGTGGTCTCAATTCTTGGCTGTGGTCTGTTTTGTAATAGCTACATGAGTGTAATTGAATTTGCTTTTTCACACTGCAAAATCCTTTTTTTAAAATGTCTGTCTAGCTTTATTTTGTGAATAAATCTGACGTTATTCCTACAATGTGAAAGTGAATTCTCTGTCTTGTCATTATCAAAAGGGTGTAAAACATAATGAACAAAATGTAAGACATTTTAAAGAAAAAAAAACTTTATTCACCTTCATACAGTAAACAGCTTCACAATATCCCTAACGAGATGTATGTGGTTTATACATTTCTTTGTATTACCCCTATATTAACAACATACTTCCTCAGTATAGTTTTTAATCTTTTCCACTCCAGAAGTTATAGATTTTCATTAGAAAACATTCCTGCTCAAAGCAAATCACACACAATGATAAATTAAAAAGACGAGCAACCAAACATCTGCAGTGCATCATTTGACATATGGCTCAAACTACCCCTTTCCTACCTTTACGTTTGTGTACCATAAGTATCTTACCTTCGAAACTTTCATAAAAATATACGTTAGTCCACACAACAGCTTAGATCTTACTTGATCTATAACTGTAAAACCGCAGAGTCTTGAGAATGCCAATGGAATAATACACATCAGATGCATTCAAGTGACATTGTAAATTTATATGACTGATAGTGTTAATGAAAGTTATGAAATTTGCCAATTAATAGTTTTAACTTCATTACAGTCTTAAGAATTAATTTGTAGAATACTTAAAATTGAACTTGTTATTCTGTAAATGTATGTCTTCTAACTAGACCTGAAACAATTAGTTTCAGCTAAACAATTAATTGATTAGCTGATCGACAGAAACTTAATCTGCAACTATTTTAATAATTGATACTTTTGAGTAATTTATCCATCAAAATAGTCCAATCTTTCTCTGATTCCAGCACCTGGGTCTGAGGATTTGCAGCTTTTCTTTGTCTTTATCAGTGTAAATTCAATATCTTTGTCTATTCATCTGCATGGACTCTGTAAGGGTCACATTTTACAATAGAATGACTAGTCAAAAATGATTTAAATGAAAACTAAAAAAACAACCGTAGGAAAAGTTTACAGTCTTTTAAAATGAATTAATGTGTTAAAGACAAAAAGGTTTTGAAAAAGAATTTTAAAAAAACTTTATTTACCGATAAAAGATATATTATTCCAGTGGCACACCCAAGACTATATAAAACAGTTATAAAAAAAATAATGCTGTTTGTTTAGATTTTTGGTCAGATTGCCTTCGTCTGAACAGTGCCCAGATGTCTACATGCTTTGCATCATCTTGTTCAGTATGTAAGTTGGACAGTGAAGATTGAATACAGAAAAGCCTGTAAAGCAGTAGTGTGTGTTTTACCAGCATGAAGGTTTAAGTGACAGATTTATACAGTACAATACAGCTGGTCCCAAAAATCCACCCAGCACCCCCATTTACTTCAAAATGGGCAAAACATTCTAAAATACACTTCTATGAGGAAAACATAACAAATAAATTAAAACATCTTCATCCACCAACTGAAGGAAGTGAACAGAACACAGCGAAACATTGCACAGGCCACAGATTCAAATGTTAGCACTCCAGTCTGCAGCCCAGTCCCAAAACCTCTTCATTTTTCATTTTTCAGAACAAACAGAGGATGCCAGAATAGGAAGGAGACGATCGTTTGGACCTGGGCCCTGGAGCTTTTTCCATAACGGAAGGAAATCAGTGTTAATCAAACAGTGCTTTGGTAAACGTTTCTCTCTGGATTCAATCCGAGAATATCATCGGCCCCCGTCGGCCGCAAACGCAGCCTTGTCACACACTTATAATGCAATGTCTCATTTCTCACACTGGTGAACATGCCACAGATTTCCTGTAGAATTAAATCATCCAACCCATATCCTAAGGAATCAAACTGCTACTTGCATAAGCTTAATATATTGCTAATAAAACCACCGCCCAGTTATTAGATTTTTATATACCTAAAGATATGTGTAAATACAGTACTGTGAATACACATCTTTATTAGTTTAGAGGCTCAAAATGTTCTCAAATTATTGTTATAATAACATTATTGTTATGATAACATCTTATATTGCAAACTACATTCTAAAACATAATAATTTAAGAATGATTTAATGCATAAGAAGACTCTAGATTTTTATTTACCAAACATTGAGTGTGGGGATGTGGGAACCTTCAGAGTGGTCCTTCTCCACCCCCACTGCTACAGTGCAACTAAAGTCATTGCTCAAATCAATTAAGGAAGCACAGTCTTTCTTTTTTTTTTAAAAGAGTAGTTCACCATTTTGGGAAATGCACTTTTTCGATTTCTTTCCAGGGGTTAGATCAGAAGATCAATATCACGCTCATTTATGTGGATTTAGAGCTAGGAGGCGATTGGCCTAGCTTAGCATAACGACTGAAAGCACGGGAAAACAGCTAGACTGCAACCGTTCTTCAAAGTTCCGTGTCTAAAGCTCACAAATCGGCACATTTGTTTAATCCAAAAACAGAAAACTATAATAAAAACTATAATGTGTAGTTTTAAACTATTTCATGATGAACAACAGTTTAAAAAGTCAATAGGAGAGGTTTAACAGGTTAGAAACATTCAAGTTGTGATTATTTACAGTCCAATGTAGTCCGCAGCGTCCAAGTCAGCTGCTTCGTAGAATTGTGTGCTGCGCGTCATTGTGTGCATTACCTTGCACAAACCGTTCAATTTGCATGTTTGGCTGTGACGACTAAAGAGGAAATTACTGCACGCAACTGTTGTTCACCAACAATGTGTTAATTAATAAGCTTTACAGGTGAACTTTGGTCAGACTCAGGCTAGCTGTTTCCCCCGCGTCCAGTCTTTATGCTTTTCACTTCTATGTTCTGGCTCCATATCACTCCAACACGAGTGGTATTGATTTTCTAGTCTAATACTCAGCACGAGTAAGCCTATTTTCCAAATGTCAAACTATTCCTTTAAATTCTTTTTACAATCTCTAGGAAAGGGTCACCTAGCACACCCTCTAAAGCAGCAACCTCGGTTCAAACCTACATCGGTACCTCATAAAAATCTCATTTGTTCATGCTAAAGGCTACCAAGTATATACATCTGTCTTTTTTTTGCATATCATTTCTCATAGCTTAACAATGTTTTCTTTTCCCCAGCAGGTCACACAAGTAGTTATAATATGTATTAGATATTTGTTCTGCTAAATATTTCCAGTATATTTATGTACAATACATTAACTTTAGTGTTGATGCTCTAGTTTCTGTGTTAACATGCCTACAGTCAATCGTTATTGACTTTAATTGTGCAAGTTGTTTAGATTTAGACCGAAACCTAAAAGCTAAAAGTTCAAGCCGTGGAATAAACATGGCTTAGCTTAGCAGTAGGCCAAGACAGGACTTATTACTACAGCGTACATGCTACATGTTTTGTTAATGCTGTGAGTTCAGGACTATTAAATAGAGCGTAGTCTATAAAACAGTGTCTCGAGTATGTTTGACAACCGTGGTGCATCAGTGCTACACCCATCCCCAAACAACACGAAGTCTCAACAGTCTTTGCTGTAGCTCATGTCCAGGTGCCCAACACTTTGGGCCCAGTTTATGCTGGTAAATGCTTCTATAAATCTGTTTGTTCAGCTAAAGCCAAAGTGCAATTTTTGTCGTCCACAGGGAAATTGCACATCCACCGTCCACTTGTGCTGAGGAAGTCATGTGCTTAAGAGTCCATTTTGTTCGATAAGATATTTTATCTTCAGTCTGTAAGTTTTTTTGGCTGGGGACTGCCTGTTTGCTCGTGAAGCGTGTTGTAGTTTATGTGCCGGTCCAAGTGGAAAGCAACAAAGCCGCCTATTTTTTTGTTTCGTTGTTGTGTTATGTTGTGTGTTTGTTTTTTACTACAAGGTTATTCCAGGTAGACTGGAGAGCCACCTCAGGTTCAGAGTCATGATTTTGAGCTGGTTGGATGTCGAATGAAGAGCCGGCAGGATGACGATGGACGCTCTGAGAGAGGCCCGGGATCACACATCATACAGCCATACTTAAAGAGTGTGTGTGCCTGTGTGTGTACATGCTTACACAACCTCACTATCAAGTCATCACCCTGTTAAGACGGCTGTCTTTCATTCAGCCTGGGCAGCAGCTGGGGGGACCATGCCCCTCTCTCTCAGGTGGGAGTGCAGAGTGTGGAAAATGCTGAGCTGCTGTTCAGGCTGAAGCATCAACAGCTGCTGCAGCACCTTGCTCGGGTTCGGTCCCCTGCAACACAACAATTAAAAATGTGACCAAAATGGAAACAAGAGCATAAACAATTCTGGACTAGGGCTGAACGATTATAAAAAATATTTAACGACCGATATTACAGGGAATTATCTTCTTCTTTTTTTTTTTTTTTTTTACATCAAAATTCATTCTTTTCATTGTAAAACATTAAACATGATTATGGTTTGATTTAATGAGAGGGCATCTGTACCACACAAAGATGTTTTCTTAAGTCTGTAGAATATGATGTGCAGGTGAGGACATCTGTGCACCACAATGCACCTCCACTATTGCGATTTTGATATAATTTTAATTAATTGTTCAGCTGTACTCTACTAGCTGGAACTACTGAGGAATAACAAATCCAGCAGCTTTTATGGACCAACACATATTCTAAAAGCTTCCTTGGACGTTAAGTGAACTAAGACAACATCAACAAACCAGGAAATCTAACAGCAGAAACTCTCTTCTGCTCTTTCTGAGTCCCTGAGGAGATTCTCTAGACACTGCTGACGAGGGTCACACAGACAGAAGAGCGTAGCTTGGCTTGTACCACCGCTAGGGAGATCATCTGCTTGCATGTTTATGGCTGGTGGACCACTACTGGCTGTGTGAGCTATTACAATGTTATCTGTAACAGGGGTGTGACGAGAGCAAGCGATATTAAAACGTGATGATATTTCTCATCAAGGTGAAAAGCTCAGGATGTCACTATGAGTGTGAGGGTGAAATTAGCACAGAGGAAGCCCCCGGCACTTTTAAATAATTTGGGTACACGCTTGGAAACAAACAGCTAGACCAGATGACAGGCCTACACTTTCAAAAACTTGAGGGGAAAGTTCTTGAAACTTTAATTGACTAAAATGGATGTCATATTTTATTTCCACAAGCCTTTAGTTTGTTTCTTGAATAATCATCTGCCATTTTATATTTAAACATTTTTGCATCATTGGATTCACAGTTTGGTCACATGACCGTCGCCATGAAGGTCATAGCGGTCTGTTGAGATTTCCAGGGTTCCAGCTTATTTAACAATTAAGTCATGTTATACACATACTATTAATGAGATATGGCAAGTGACCAACTATCACAAGTAAAGTAGTTGTCACTCACGTGTTACACTAAATGATAACATCTGGTTGAGGCAGTTTTCTAAATATAGGTGTGTTTCTAAGAGCGGATATTCAAACATTTAAAAAATGACTGAAATGAATTTAAAAGTAAATTTTTTGTGTTCACTGTCAGACGTCCATCCCTCTTCTTACCTGATGAAGCTGGCGATGTACACGTGTGTGAAGGTGGCCATTAGGTACTGACAGTCGAATCGATCCATGATGCCACCGTGGCCAGGGATGGTGTTAGCAAAGTCCTGCAGGAGAGGAGAGACCAGGGTGTCACATCAACATCAGAACTCAGGTACCTGCTGAGCCTGGTATTAATCAAAATGTGCAGCCTGCCATGCATGTTAGTTCGTCTAAAAAGGTATTATACAAGATCATTTATTTCCCTTTTTTTGGTGCTGCTTGGGTGTTTCCATGCTGCAATTGGCGAAGACCATCTGTCAAACATATATAGTGCCACTAGGTGGAGATGTGCTACAAAGGCAGTCAGCAAAATTCAGAGTCACTGACTACACTTACATTAACTGGATCAGTTGTGTGAGAAATAACTTTTCACAGCAGGGAGCCCTTCAATAAGGAGCCTAGACCCCAGTGACAGCAGTGGTGCTGCTCAGTGGCTGTCAGTAGGAGGCTGCAGTTTACCTCAATAGATAAAAGTGTGCTGCTGTGTGAGGGACGACGCAAAGCTTTGCTGAGCTTCATGTCACTTTAAGTCAAATCTCTGCTACGTTGAAGTGGTTCAACCAGTTTCTGCAATAATCTCTGTGACTGTGTTCTAATCCCTGGAGTGCTTTTGCTGAGTGTTGCCATAGTGAATTAATGGCAGAAACTTAAGGCACAGATTGCTGAGATTTTTACAACTAGTAATGAGATAATGACACCTAAATCTCACCTGAAGTTAAAGCTGGGAAAGGAAATTTATTTCAGAAGATTTTTTTTATAGATTTTGTTGAAATCAGCAATCAATAAATCACATGCTCTGACAAAAAATTTAAATATCTGGTATCTGTGGCTGTCGCAGGACTGTAATAATGACGGAATTAAAAGATTGGCTGGCCTACCTGCCTGTATCTCTACCTACCTGCATGCACTCTGCCCTGCGGTCACTGCACATGAAAATGGTTTTTGGGGAGTGGCTTTGACAGAAGGCCTTAAGGGAGGGAGTGGGATTTTCCCCGGCTGAATACTAAATATCTTGCTGACTACTGGCAGTTCTCCAACTTTGCCTACCCTAGCTTTAGGTGAAAACTGTACATAGCAGAACATGCTGAAACAATAAAATGATACATACAGGCAAGGCAAACAAGACTAAAAGCTTGTCAAGCTTGTGGGACAAGAAGTGACATAATGAGAGAGAATCGGAGATGTTCTTTACTTTGATTTTGAAGGCTCGCTTGAAGCCACTGGCAAAGAAGCCGCCGAAAGGCCCGATGAGAGACCCGAAGGAGGAGAGGAAGATGCTGTGGATCTGGAAGGGGTACAGGTTCACCGTTTTCTAAAAAAGAGACAAGGAGAAATGGGACCAACATTGAAATGTGACATGATTAACAGCAAAAAGCTTCATTTTGATCTTCTCTCTATCCAAATATTTCCATAAGAGAAATCATCTATTTATCACTAAAGCAGGTTTAGATGTTTGCGTTATATTTATAGTGATATCAGCATGTCAGTGTGTTGTTTTTAAAAATGTAGGTATATCTATATAAAAAGAATTATTACATAAAAAATAAGCAAATGAGGCATTACGGGTGGTGTAGTAACATTTGAGATTTGAATCCCTTGCGGGATTAATAAAGTTATTTTCTTTTTTCTTCTTCTTCTTCTTCTAAAAGTCTTATAATAGCATGACATATACAATTTGTTTATAATAATGAAATATTAAATTTAAAACATCCATTATATTTTAATCTTAGCTCATGCAAAGATGACAGCAATTTTAAATTAAGGGAATGAAACGGACATAGTCTTACCCATCTGAGTGTGTTTTGTACCACAGCGGGCAGAGTGTACTCGTGCATCACAAAGATATCAGATGGCTCACATTCAACAGTAAACCCATTGGTCTCACTGTTGAAGCCCACGGGACACACAAAGTACTGGAACTGAGACAGGAGGTAGGCCAGCTGAGGGTAAAACAAAACACAAGACACACTAGAAAATATCAGCTTCTAACTCCATATTAGTACATTAGTGTGACATTAAACCATCAAAATTGTTGAAGTAAGAATCAAGCTTTTGTGCAACCTTCACATGTGTGTAGTTCTGGACATTTCCATCAATGACTGACAGTGAAAGTGGTCAGTAAATGTGGAAATTCTGCAAACAGCATTTTCTGTCCTGTTTGGCATGTGACCCAGTCACAAAAATCCATTTTCAAGGCAAAGAATGTAAAATATTCTTTTTTGAGACAGAAACTACAGACTATATGAGCGAATGTTGTGAAAGCAACGTCTGGCAGTTGTGAGCATGTTGGGAAACTGCCAACAGTCACAACCCAAACAACTCATAAATTTTGTAAATGGCCGTCTTATCTACATAAGAGTTGGAGCAGATAATCATCCACAATTTAGATGTCTCATTTTTCCCCACAAACAGGTCTAGCTGAGATGTATTTCTTAATGCGAGTGATTGGACAAATGAAAAAAAAAGAAAATCTGGCCTTGGGTATTAGGAAACTGTGAGTAGAAGGAAAAACAGACGATATGAGTGAGTGCTAAAATCAGATAAAGTGTACTCACAATGAAGCCAAAGACCACAGTGGAGAAGAAACCTCCAATGAAGCCCTCCCAGGTCTTCTTGGGTGAGAGCTGCAGGGGGGTGTCGTCACAGACAGAAACAGAAGCAGTCATTCATGTCAACATGGCATCCACCTCACCACAAACTACATGTGATTTAAAATAAACGACTTCCTGCTATGCTCAGCTCTGAGTTGATGAATATTTAATCGATTTTTTATTATATTTGAGAAAGGAGTTCAAGAAAGTACGTTAAAACGTTCACTTTCAAAGAGCTCAGGTTACATGCTAGTGCCACAAACTGGAGATTTATTTATTGGCAGGTTTGTCTGACTGAAACCCCGTCAGTTTGTTCAGGGCTGATGAGAGAACAGTTTGCTGTGCTGAGATGAGACAAGATGATTGTGTGCACGATGGAGCCAGACCTATTTCTTTTCCTATTTTGGGTCAGTGTTGTGAGGTAGTTGCTTAGACATTCACTGCAGCCACATACACCAGCCCCTTCTGGGAGGCAGATCCTAATTCATTCGCAGGACAGATAGGACATACTGTATAATCCCACCTGTGTGATCTGGGTCTGCCCTGAGATCTAGTCTCGCTTGGACATATCCAGAACACATCCACAGGGAGGCATCCAGGAAGCAACCGTATCAAATGCTCAACCACCTGCACTGGCTCCTTTCAAAACAAGTGAGCATTAATTCTACTCAGATCTCCAACTGGATGTCTGAGCACCTCAATCCGTAAAGATGAGCCCATCTTCATAGTATTAAGGGTTGGAGCGTAGATCAACTGGTATATATTGAGTCCCAACACATGTGTAGGCACAGATCCACCCGTTTGGCTTTACTCATGAATAAGATCCTCACATCCTTTAACTCAGCAACTCAATCCCAAACCACAGGTAGCAATCAACAACTTTGCAGCAGAGGACCAAAGCTATAAACATGAAGGTGCTGATTTCTTTCCTGATAATTTATTTGACTGCAAACTGTTCCTGTGTATGCTGGAGGTTATAGCTGAATAAAGCTAAGAACTATGCGATCAAAGATACAATCCCAAAGTCACCAAACTCAACATTCTTCATTTCTCTGCTGCTTTTACAGATTATATCCATGAACCACAAAGACAATCAATAACAAAGCACAACACTGAAAAAACCCACAGCCAAGATAGTGTTCGACCTTTTGCCATTAATAATTCTGTTAACTTGACAACTTCACAAGACAAAGAAATTGTTTTTTGTTGCTTATGGTGATGCTGATCTCTTGAAGTAAGTTTGTTGAACTCTTATACTTCTTAAAGACAGTTGTAAAGCCTCTGTAATGTAATTTCCTAAAATAACAACATCAGCCAATGTTTGATTTACCTTGATCAGCGGAGTCCTCCCAAAGAAGAATCCGAACAGATAGGCCATGATGTCATTGCATATCACAATGGAGATCGGGACAATAAACCTGGGAAAAGGAATTTCCACACAGATAAGAGGTGGTGGGAGAACTTTCACCATCCACGTACCAAAATCTGATCAATTCTGACTGTGGCTGGAAAATGTGTCTGATCTACTATAAATTGATTAGTGCCACGGTGGCAGGGACAATAACTTGTGTGATTTTCTAACATAGGCAGCACATAACAAAAATTTTGAAAATAAAAATGTAATATTATGAATCTATTTGACTATTTTCCCCCCTTTGAGCAATTAATTAAAACAAAATATGCTATATATGTATATATGACTTGGATTTTATAATTAATTGCAGTCTCAGGTCACTTTCTGTTGTATTACTTAAACTTTAAAAGCCTATATGAAGAGCACCACAACAGTGAGAATACACTTGCGACGACACATGTGCAACGAATGTAAGAGACAACATGGTAGGTTCCTCTTCTCTCTCTGTGTCCTGCTTACCAGATCATTCCTTCAAACAGGTTCTGAATGACAAGGTGGGACTGAGTTACCACAATCAACAGGGTCACATGGGTCCAAGCAAACTGGAATGGCAAACACAAACACAAACACCACAGTGTCACTGCACTGGAATGTAGCCGCACCTGCTCAGAAGTTGGCTTGTGTAAGAAATAGTGAAACCATACAGACACAGAAACAGACAAGGTGCATGCCACTGACAGAGCCACAGTGCAGAGTAAGATGCTAAACATGCCAAAAACTAGAAAATAAATAAATACAGTGTGAGAAGAGCAGGCAGCAGGTGCAATTTTGTTTAGATGCATCCAGCAAAATGCTTACAATAAGTAAAAAAACATAACACAGCAGCATAATAAAACCAAACAGGACTGAGTGAGATCATAAAGTGCCTTCTTTTTTCATTAAATATTACTATATAATAACCAGACTAAGCACAGTTTGAACATTTAGGTTAATGATAATGTTGTTAAAAAGATTAAAAGGGAATTCAATTCCTTTTTTGGGGACGTAAATTTAAAAAATGTCTACAGTCATGACACTTTAAAGCAAAATGAAAATTCAATTAGGCAATACATGCAAAATAATAATAATAATAAGAAGAAGAAGAAGAAGAAG